>JAHZNA010000963.1:0-24186 GCA_027743935.1 Sinodicranocentrus sp. ZH6 | reverse complement strand
GAATCTGTCTAATTCTGGAAATCTTTTAAGACCATTTGACCATATGTACAAATGACGTCGGCCTATTAGCCCTTATTTATGTAACCATTTTACCCACCTTTTCCTCATTCAGAGTTTTTTATCAGGAAAAATAAGAAACCTCAAGAGTGAAAGGAAGCTAGAATCTATTATGAATATATATCCAAAGTTGAAGGCTTGCTTTGTTGGGGAGCTTAGTAATTTTCATATTTTATGTAAGTGTGAGCAAGGAATCATCATCAAGATTAGTTATTATTACTATTGTTATGATATTCCCATTTATCTCCTCCCAACGATTCTCACAATAAAGTCGGGGGCTAACCACGTCGAGCGTGCAGGTGAAGCTGGTCTTGTGTGTAAAAAAATAATAAAACATTTCATAATACGGATTTTCTTTCAAAACTACAAATTCCTCAACTTCGCATAAACACACTTGACGTTTAACAAATATTTCAACAGAGTGAACCTCCTCTTTCCAATTATCAACTTTCTGTGAAAAAAAATCCGACTGACCTAAATTTCAAGGTAGCCAGTCGGCCAGTCATCATCCGTCTTTTTTCACAAAATCTGCTCTAAATTTCAAAATATTGAAGTGCTCATCTTGCAACAGACATAATGAAAGTAATTAATGTACATGTGAGTAATTTGGCACTTGATTCATGTCTCTGAGAATTTTTTTACGTGTGAGTTTAATAAACATGTTAATCAGTCAACTTGCCCATGTATGGTAATCCCATATGAAGTTGAAACGGTTATACATTCAAGCGAGAAAAGCATCTTAATTACTGTTTTTTGTTCTGTTTTTTATCTCCCACTATTTTTCCCTGTAACATAAGCTGCATACAGTTTAATCTCATAACATAGTAGAGCTCATTTACCCAGTTTTTTGAAATACAATAACAAACCAAATGAAGACATTTATTATGAAGCCTGTCATATCTTACATTGCCATTCATTCATTTTCCTCTTTCTCGAACACGTAATGGAACAATACATCGTAAAAAACAACTTGTCCGCATTTCCATACTGTGACACTTTACATCTTCCAAAACCAGCAGAGTTGAAGAACGTGGCAATGGAGGACATTCGTATCTCTTGGAGGTGCCATAGTGTACCAGCCAAATGGAGATATCTCGAAAGATTTTTTTGACACTTACAAATACACTGAGAATTCAAATGTCTGAATAAATTATTACACTTCAAGAGCATCACAAAGGATGTGCACAAGGTAATAGGGATTAGCAAAGTGCAACATATTCTGGAATATACGCATATAACCACACGTGGCAAAAAAATAACTAAGAAATAATGAAGAAATCAAAACTGATCTTAACTACAGGCTAAAAAATACACATATATTTCATCCTGACAAGTCACTATCTTGTACGTCATTGCATTTCCTATTTTTGGTCAAAATCTACTCAACTCAAAAGAAATCACGGAATGACACCAACTAAAAAAAATAAGCTAAAATCAGAAGGCCAACAATAACACAGTCAATTCTGTAGGTATTAATTTTAAAACAAGTTTTTCTTTTTTTTTCTGCATAAAGCCCCTCTCTACTCGACTACTGTGTCAAGAGAGTCATTACCAGTGACAGAAAGTACGGCAATAATCATAGTCATAATAATTTGACATGACTTCTTTACGACTGTGACAAGGCTGTACACACAACTTACTCAACAGATCCCAAACTACAAGGAACATTAACTCTTTTCTTTACTCAACCACGGACTCCTTCTATAGGATACTATTTTACGTAATTTTATTCGGTGGTTAGTACTTTTTAGTGGTAGAAGTAGCAGTTCTCTAAAAGCGTACATAATCCCACTAATAGTATCCTATTCCTTGGGCATTTATGTCTATTCTTAGATTGTCAGATAATCGTGCTATTTTTTATGAATACTTTTACCTTTCACACAAGCAGCCCATTTCAATGATGATCATTAAATCACATCCCATCAATCTAGTCGTATATCTTTAGAAGAATAAAATAACAAATTACATCACTTACCTTTCGTGTAAATATCTCCTAATGAATTTTTAACTTCAGGTGGCAATCTTGAAAATCGTAAATGCTCATAAAAATATAAATAAAGGCTCATGAGAGAAATTAAATTTCTCTCTGTTTCAAGGAAACTCCAAAAGGAAAAGAAAGAAGACAAATTTTGTCCAAGGTAGACTCCCCCCTATAACAATAGGACATGCTGGGGAGTGCAACAAGCAATTATGCTTTTCAATATGAGACTCACACAATATCATATACAAAGCTAGAAATAATAACGACAGTAAAAGTAACTAGTGACTCGTGTCTCTGTGTCATGTCGTGTTAGTTTTTACAGACTAAAGGTTATACATTACAATCCATTATCCGTATTATGACTGACTTTGGATTTTTGCCATTTAAAAACAAACCCACTAATTTATTTCTCCTCTTGTCCTCCCTGCCACAAGAGTACATGAATGCTTACTTAAATATTACAAGTTTATCAGGAATACCCATCTCTGACACTTTAAATGTGTGTACTTGCTGCGTGTGCTATGTACTGGTGGGTGGCAGCAATTGCAAAGTTGCTCTTCTCTCTAGGCCAGCATAGCTTTATGACAATGAGACAATAGATTTTTTTTATATAGTCAGTCGGTATTTCATATGATATCTTATACCAGGATGTTTTAAATATATATGTATATACCTCTTTCCCCATATGACACTGTATCAGTCTGACATCCGCATAACTAGCAACGGCAGCAGTTTTCAGGTGTCACAAAAACAAGTTTAATTGTCCCCTCTTTAACAAATTGTCCCGTGATTCCTGTCTCCCAAATTTACGACAACATGTATGCTAAACAGTATTGAGCTCCTTTACATTTTTTACTTTCCCATATTTCCTCTCTGTATAAAAGAATCTGAGGAATATATAACCAAACAACCTTTGATTTGGACAAAAAATTTCCTCGTTGTAATCAACTTGACACAAATCTTAGACTATCTGACACTGATCATCTGAAGGATATTACTAAATAATACTGGTATTATAATCACGGCCATATTATTATGAATAGTCATTGATCTTATTGTCAAACTCGGTTAGGTAGCCAAAAAGCTAATATGAATGGTCTTAATTTCCTGGGAAGGATTTTTATTACGTGTGTCACACAAGGGGTGTGTGTTGGTATGCGTCAAGATGTAAAATACCATACTGCCCTAGAATCTCCATGTGTCTCTTCCAATTTGCATCAAAATCTTTATCCTACTCCATCTCCTCATCTCCCAAAAGAAGTCGTACGACATTACATTATATATTATGTAGAGAGGTATTATGCATAATTTTGTGGTTTATACCGCGTCTGGATGAATGAATGGATTTTTCCCTTCCTTAAATCCTTGTGTCATTGTTAAACATTTTAGGCATTGTGTGCTATATACCCATGCGATATGATCCGTGTCAATAAAGGCCACCTTTAAGACTTAAGGCGATCGAAGGATATTCGAAGCAAACAATGAAAAGATCTGATAAGAAGAATTAGAGAAGAAAAAAAGTCGCTGTGTTGGAAAAGCTATAGCTTTACCAGAGAGAATCATTTGTCAGTCTTATGAAAATGTTTTGTAGGTTGTGACCAGACACCTGACCAAGTGAGGGATATGGTTGTCGAAGATCACAAAGACAGAGAATTAAGCAGCTTTTCTCTTTAAACGCGTTTAAAGACGCGTTCCTCGGATGATGATTAGGATATTTTATTTTAAATGCATAAAATCGTTATATTCATTTAAGCAGCTGTGTACAAACGTAAATCGAACTTGGTTCCAAAATACCAAGTGAACCGCTATGACTTTAAAGATGTCCTTATTCATTTGAGAAAAAAAGGATTGACAAATGTTTGACGAATGGTCGTCCTTCCCTTCTCTACAAATTCTAAATGAAAAGTAAGCCAGTGGGCAAAATATTCTGTGAGGATGATGATGATCAGCAGGGACATTTTTTCTTTGAGAGATTTTCAATGTGTGTGATATTCACTAGGATTCAGTTTTGTTTCATCCTCGCAAAGACAAGAGACTTGGCACTTCTCTCCGGGTGGTGCGCAGTGACATTGCTGAAATTAAAACCACAAAAGAATGCATATATATGTTATCTGTCATGTGAGGGATACCAGATGGGATATCGAATGTCGAATGCATTAAAATGTATTGCCATTGGAAAAGAATATGAAACAAAGAGTTTGATTGTTAAATGTTCTAATTCACAAAGAACAAGTAACAGTCAATCAAAAGTAGTAAAGGGGTTGGTAGAATTTTATGTATATTCTTTTGTTTAAAGCAATGCTCCGTTAGTTGAGAAATTGAAATTGAATACAGCTAATCAATGCCCGATTTTGTTTTTTTACAGAGTCTAATTACCCGGACTTCCGAGTACCTTTTTGAATCAACAAATGGCCAAACGTTTTTTCGACAAGTGTCCATCCTTCTACCGTCAAACTGGGCGAATTCTAACTGCACAGGGGAACCGTCCGAACGTCATTATCAATACGATCAGGATGTTTCAACTGCAACTTATCAGACACCAAACTCGGCTGATATTCAGGTGACAGCTGACCACCCAGTTTTCATTGACAAACCTTGGACACTTCAGTTTGGACCTTGTGGTGTGCCCGGAAAGAAGATAACGATTCCTATCTCCTTCATTACAGACGAAAGTACTGATGTCAATCCGGACACTTTAAGAGGTCAGTATTGAAAAGACTTTTTGTTTTACTTTTTTACAGATAGACAAAGCGTAAATGAAACCTACACCTACAAACTAAGCTGATAAGGATCAACTTACGACATATTTCTTGTTGCTCGTGGACGCTTTCAAGTTGCATTTGTATATAGGTCATGCCAATTAATGTTGTTATTTTTGGAAAGTCAATCAATCTTTGATCTGATTTCTTATCTAACTTGTCCATATTTAGTTTATACAACCCTCAAGACAATCCTCCAGTGTTTAAAACGTCCAGCCATTGTCAAGCGTGTGTTATCTTCAAGCAATTTCAATTTATTTAAGGTATAATGAAATATGAGGTGGCCTATCAGCTCCAAGCACAGGTGTGCTTTGTTACAACGGTGGCACAATAAAAGGATTTTTTTGTGAATTTCTCTCTTCACAAAATATTTTTTCATAAGGTCACCCGTCGAATCACCATGCTGGGCATATTTTTACATTATTTTATGTTCATAAAGCATATGGAGAGCTGCCTAACTTTTAGAATTTTTTCCTTCCCCAAACCTCATACATATATCCATCCATAACGTTCGAAATTCTCCGGAGTCATATTTTATGTATGGTAAGATAGGCAGGTAACATCCTCCAAACCCAAGTACAAACCGCAAAACATGTAACTGAAAAAAACATCAGTTTTCCAAAAGCAGTATATGGACATGAACCAGTAGACTCACAAGGAATATGAATAGACAAGCGTGGCTTTTTTATGCGTTCACTTTTTATACTTTGTTTTGTGTATGTTTCGAGCAAGAAGTGAATCTTGAACACAGCAGGCGTTGAAAGGGGCACCCTGACGTGAATTCCCTATTAAATCATGAATTTGCGTCGACATTTATCATTTTGTAACCAACCTTAAAATGACCAATTTTACAGCATGTGGTCATTCACAAAATGGAATGCCAGATTTTCCGTATATTTTTTTTTCGAGAGTTGAAGAGTCACTTTTAAAAATTCTTACGAAATCATTCTTTTTGAATGCGTATATCGTGGGATTCATTCGACAAACAGATATTTTTTTATTAGAAACATCCCGCAATGCAATCTGTTATTATAGCTAATTTGTTAATTTCAATGAGACATTTGCATTTATGAATGAATGAATACGATAAAAGCAAAAAATACGCTATTCCTCACATTCTTCTGAGTAATTTGCGTTTTTATTTTTAAAACTCGTTGGAACTGGGCTTGACTTGGAATTTTTATCGTTTCCCGGTAAAAGGTCTTATTTGCGTATTTTAAATCCTCTCTCCTTGATTAAACAGTCATGTTGCAGGAGAAGGAGTTGTCTGTCGTAATTAAATTAAACACAAGCATGCATACTCCTCTGACGAGTATTGCTTCATTTATTGCTGATGATGATGCGACTTAAGTATTAACTTAAGTATTTTAATTACGTAATTCAATTAAGTTTAATACCCCGCAAACCCCATGATTCCTTAAAACTTGCTCTTGTATGAAATTTCATTGGAAGGACGTTAAAAGAGCAAAAAAATGCCACGCAGTCGTTGTGCGTATACTAACTCGTCAGCCACCTGTCCTAGTTAATTTCCCCTTTTCTCTTGATCAGTTATTATTACTTAACGGTCATAAGGAACTTGCTTAGGTACTTATGCATATCTACAGAAGCTCTGTATTATCCACCTTCTTCCGTTTCCCTTTGACTGCTTCTCTTGAAGACAATACAATGGGGATAGACATGTTTTTCGTCTTTTATTCTTCATTCATCCTCACTCAAATGAAATAAGATATAGATCTAAACAATTTTCTATTAACCTGCTTTTTTTTAACCATTTACTCCTTTCATCCTCGCATATTATTTCGTTTTATTACGTTATCACACCAGCTCACTAAAAAAACTCAATCGTTTGAAACACAAACGGTTACATCATCATCACAATCATCAGCATTGAACACAAATCAGATTATCGTATTGTATGAAAAGACCGGCGAAAGGAGAGCTGATTGATACAGGTTTTTCTCTCCTCTCTTCATCTTGACGATTTTTACTATGATGTGGTATGCTGTTATTGTGGATAATTGCATAATCTACATATTTCAACTTTCTGTACTACCCGTGTAAAGTCTGCCTCTTTAATTCATTTAATTTCTTTCCACCACGCTAGATCCTCTGTATTCCTTTCATCTTAATACTTAATATACATACCAACATCCCTATATAAAAACTGTTGCACACGTAACAACATGTATTTGTTGTATTTGCATGTATACATGACATTTTCAATCCTTGAAACTGCTACACAACAGCCATTCAGAAAAATAGTTATCATCTCATAAAACCAGTCGGAGAGGAAATGTTCATGTGTGAGCAGTGCGTAGGAATCCCGTGTAAAATTCATGTCTTTAATAGCAACACACCAACACAACCTCTTATTTTTTCCTTACAACTGGAAACTTTTTCTTGCAAACACTGCTTCAATTCGAAGCGAAGACGTCTGTAGCTAATGTGCTATAGCTATGTTTTCAACTTGTAGAAAAAGTTGTAAACTGTAAATAATCGCGAAAAGGTTGTTCATGTTCATCATGAAAACCATCCCATCTCTGGTTGGGGGCCAACAAGATTCATTGCATTTGGTTGGAACTTTCAGCGAATTATAAAAAAAAATATTCTGAGCATTGTGAATATATGGAGTGGCTACGAGAAGACATTCGGACTGTCAGTAGTTGCCGTATTAAATGTTTGATGATGATGAATAATAATATAATCATTATTAGACTGTGAGGAATACAAGCTTGATAGTCTAGGCTCACTGTGGTCTTCTTCACTTGCAATAGCTCTTTCCCTGCTAGAGCTCTTCTATTATGCTCACGTAGGGATAATAAAAGTTGCTAGCTGCGAATTACAATGTAATTTCATTTATATCAGAACATTGTGAGTCCAGTTTTGTTTGAAAATTACTTTCAATTCTTTTCCAATATAGGAGTAAGACGTGTGAGACTCGTCTTTTTTGGTCGGCGCTTGATTCTTCTTAAAGCTCGTCTAGGGATGGATGTTTTTGGTTGCAAAGAAAATCTCACATGCAAATCTTCTCTCGTGTTGATATGCAAACAAGTTTTTTTTTATTCTTCAAAACCGATCGTAATTTTCCAATCCAGCACACATTACAGCGGCAAGTAATCTACATCCCCTTTTGCTCTAAGCAAGAATTTATGAGATAGTGGTTTTTTGTCGACTTGATACTTTTAATCAGCGAACATGCTCGGATATCAAAATACTGAAGGGAATCACCCGAAAATGTTATACTTTTAATTTCGAGCTCGTCATTGTCATCATCGTATCACATTGTCGCTTTGAGGCTACTCACTTTTTTTCCTTTTCTTACCAACAAGAAGCATCGCTTCATTTAACATTTTTGGCAAAGGTCTTTAAGTCGAAATTTTACTTTAGACTGGAGCAGTCAAAACGACTTAAAGTGAGAAGGAGTAGAATGTGGCTTTATTTTGATTATTTCTTCTTCTTCTTTCTGCTCCTCCTTGTACAAAAAGACAAACTGACAATTGTAGCTTAAGCTTTATCGTAAAGGAGGGGATACACAGAAGAAAAAAACATTTTGAACTTGTTTCTGACAGGTAGTCTCATTTAAGATAGGCTTGCTTGTTAGCTGGACAAAAATTGTACATTTTTTTTATGATTGACTTTGACTTGTGGAACCACTTGTGGAGGTGAAATGTGTACACAAATTCACTGAGCTTTATACATTACATTTATTACACTTGCTCCCTATTCCTTCACTACTCTTTGGGATAAAATGAGGAGGATGATCAGCATGATGACCACCACTCCTATCATCAATCACCAGACTTGTAAATGCAGCAGCCGATGAACCCTTGTATGTTTAGTTGGTTGCACAAGTTGCTACACTATAAAAAATTCAGAGGAAGATGTTTGGAAGTTTAAACAGAACATTAATATACATTAGACAACTCTAGTCAAAACATTGCCTCTTATAATTATACAAACGTGGAGGACTAGACTTGAAAAGAGAAAGGCTCTGCATTGTCAAGTAGGAATCTGTAAAACAACAGACCAAAAACTTAGCCGAATGAATATCAAGATGAAGAGGATTTTTCGCTTTGAAAAAAAGGGAGTTTTCTCCCCGTCAGTGAAATATACCGTATAAGCATATAGGATGATCAAAACGGACAAAAGTCTGTTTCGCCCAAATTCTTTTCATCAATTATCGATCAGTATGTGGCAGTGAGTGATAGACGCGTAGGTATATTCCCATCTGAGTAGAAACCCCTTTCAAAGGAAAGGATTCTGTTGTGGGGCACATATTCATTTTGTCCAGCTGGTTTCCAGGCGGTCACACCCCACAGCCCACGTCGATTATGATTAGATTATTACTTTCCTAATAGGACTAATAACAGGGTGACCCAAAGCTAAAAACAGGATAAAAGTCCCCTCTTTTGCCCGGCTCCTGCTGGTGCTTCAAAGGGCACACTGAAGAATGGCTTCCTTCCCTTATTACATTCTGTCAATCATTTTTTGATAAGGGATCATCACAGGACGTTTCTTGTTCCTTTCGTGAAGTAATGTACGTGGATGTCGTAAAAGACAAAGAACAATGTAGCCCTTTGGAATAGATAAATAAAATGAATATTGAAATACCACAAGAATGTAGATTACATCACAGAAGCTACGGAAGAATTGATTCCTGACAGAGCCCAACCCACTGGAAACTTCCAAATATTTTTTAAACAATGCCAACTTTCAGTCTTTAATTACGACTCTGTCATTACATGCACTTTTATCACTTAGCTAATCAGCATTTAAAATCCTTTTCTACAGTTTTTTTCTCCTAAAAAGACATATAGCATTTGAGAATATGTACGTATACGTGACTAATCATTACGTAGTCAACACCATCACCTTCGCCAACAATAGCAGAGTCGTAATAACAATAAAAATAATAAAGCAAAAATTTCAGAATGATAATTAATACCAGAGGTGTATAATCATATTTCATCTTCCATTCAGTACAACTTTGGTTTTCCCCTTCTCCTGTGTACTGCTGATTAGGTAGTAGTGCTATACATTTCTGATTCATCACATATTCTCTCTGAAGGTGGTATAAACTTTTTTTCTCACTTTAAACAAAGTTTTTAGCTTATTGCTCAAGCTTTATGGTAAGTTCGCTTACTCAAATCTTGACAGGTAGTCAGTCATCTAGTAACAGGAGAGCAAAGGTAGTCAAAAAAAGAGACAGACGGTTGAACGTGCTTTTTCCTCAATAGATTCTTTTTCAACTACCCTACCACCATACCACCTTATTGTTATTCTGGTTATAATTCCTTTGTTTTTTTTATAAAACATACGAGTTGGGACTGTCTTGGCCAGGTAATTATTTATCACAGCTATGGTACCATACAAAAGTTAGGGAAAAAGAGGTGTTATGAAGATCCAAAGACGAGAGATCTCTTTTGGTGGCATATGATATGCGAACAGCGAAGACAGGAAAGTTGTCTTTTTACACTTTTGTTGAGCATGCATGATAAACTTTTCAAACCTCATCCAGTAATTTGTTCTACCCTGTAATTACAATTATGATCTTTGTTTCCTTTCCTCACCTGTCACTAGATCACTTCTACAAGGGATGCTAGCGTCAGTGTGCGTTATTTTCTGTGCGTGTTGATATTTTCTATGCTAGTGGCGGTGGCAGTGTCAGAAGTGGTGATGGGGGTCATCACATCATCATGTATACTTATATAGCCCCTGTTAACTACCGCTTCAAATGTTACTGCTGACAGTTTCAGTTAGTACGTACCTAATATTTTGCTACTAGACAAAGTTTTTTTCCCGTTATTTAGTCTACAGGGAATTTGGCTGCTGGTGACTGACATTTTATGTTGAAGGCGGTGAAATATCTGAGAATTGCCTGAAAATTACGTGGTGGCAGACCGTGGCATGAATATTTTGTAATTTGTTATGTAAAGATGATATCAGCTCATCCGGCGACATCCCTGGATGAAATGAATATCATGTAAATTTTATTTTGTTGATGTAATTATAACCAAGTCACTAAAATGATAGGTCAAAGTACAGTCATCCTCGTGCGAGGTCAATTCATAATTACAACAGTTAAAGAATTCTTCCTTCGCATTAAACCATACTCATATTTCTGTCAGAAGCATCTTGAATTTCGACTACTGCACCACTCCACTATTTTTTTCCAGTAAACAAAACTTAATAATCCTAGTATTTCATGTCTTTCCCAAATTTGTACCCAAATGGAAGTCTGTAATTTTCGTGGTCATTAACGAAAAGGATATGACAGCAAAGAAACCTCTCATCACTGGGATGATTATCCTCATCGTATTGTCATTACTTGGAATAACACATGTCCAAGAGAATACTTATGACACGACATTCGAGTTGCTCCTCTCGTCCATGTACTATCTTCTGTCTCCAGAAGAATCCGATTCACATGAAAAACCATGCAAGATATGATATGATTATGATTACTTGAACGAGAGAAGAATTATCCCAGGGGAATATTTTTATTTTTTTATTTTGTGGAGACATACCCACCAAACACATTAATACTCCTACTCTTACCAGTCATCGTGTTCATAGAGTCCCCCTCCTGTCATTGTAATCTGTCATTTGGCTCAATTACTCACCCCCATACTTCTCTACTTTCTTCTATCGCGTCTTCCTCTTTGAAATAAAATCTGTTTTTCTCCCTTCCATGTCTCCCTAAGCCTCTGGGAATTTTTTGGAAGTGTGTGTATCGAATGTTTGTGCTTACTCCTTTTCACACAAGAGACACACATGTTCCTCCACTTTAAAGTACTTCACATATGTATCAGTTGACTTTGGTTACGCTTGTAGACTTTGGGTGATTTACCACTCAAAACATTATTACTATTACACCATCATATCAGAGAGAGAGAGAGAGAGAGACGACTGTGACTCATTTTTTTCCAAGACATCCGTACTCTCTCAAAAAGGTGGATGGATACATGTAGCGCATTCATTCGTTCTTGTCTCAGAGAAAACTTTAATGTGGCTTGATTACAGGTCTTGGCTCAGTGACCATAATTGTGATTCACCTATCCAAATCTAATATATTGTTGGCGTTAGTTTTCTTATCCGTTGTTCCTATTGTTATTTTCTTTTTGAATGAGAAAAATAAATAAAAACATGGAGAATAAGGGATTATTTCCGCAGACCCAAATATGTATAAAGGGCACTTGCTCCTGGTATACATTTATTGTAATGCCTTTATTTTTTTCTTGTAACATCATTTATCATGAGTGAAACGAGATGTGACTTTACCTCCCTCACTTTCAGTCACGGAGAGAAAACCATCATTATCCTGGTTCATTTTTTGAGCTTCTGGAAAAATAGTTTTGGGGAGACAGAAAATGAAACTCATTATGCAGTTGGGTGCATGCATACCAATTTGAATATTTTTTTGACAGTATATAGCAACAAATACGTGAGAACGAGAAAGCTAATTTTGTTATAATTTTGGGTGAAATGTATCATATTTTTTTGCAGCTTCCCTTCGGCATTTCATGCATTTCCACTAGCATAGTTGAAACATGAATTTCCACCGTGTTTTTTTATAATCCGCTACCGGCAAAATTATTACTGAGATTTCATTGTTTACTCTGTAAAACAAAAGTGTTGAGGTTTCACTCGAGTACAGTTTCACAGTGAAATGATTCACCAAGCAGATAATTTGCCGGAATAAAGGTCTTTTCAGTCACGAAACCACGTTCACGAAGACGGTCAAAAATTCAAGAAACGTGAATTCCCTCACAAGTTTTGTGTACTCTACAAGAAAGATAATATTTCTCGGAAAATCAACAACAATGAGTGGTTATTCATCAAATCAACACGCAATAATTTCATCACTTTTACAAACATTCATGCTTTCACCAAAAAATTATTGCTTACGCATAACACTTAATTGTTTTGTATTTACGGTGTACACACAGTTTATACGACAGTTGTATGGATTTTTTCCCCACATTAATCTATAAAGTAGCATTTTTCCGTAAACATTTTTTTTCAACTGAAATTCTACATTTTCCACTGCAATGATTTTTTGACGCGTTGGAGCGAACAAGCTGTCTTCATCCACGCTGCACTGAACTCTTGATCTTGTCTTGTTTACACAATGAACGATATATACCCGTTGGCCATCAAGAAATCTCATCTGGGCTCAAGGTACATTTGCACCTGTGATGCATAACAAACTAACGTGGTAATCACAGCGTTTGTAACACTAATGTAATGTATCGAATTCTTCAACATTCTCTCAATGGCTTACAGGCATGGTACATTTCTTCACAATGGAGCTTCACATTGTTTTCTCCCTCAAATGCATATTTTATAGCATTAAATAATCAAAATCTCATTTGAGGGAATGTGAAAAAATGAGAGCTGACGCCAGGGCTGGGGTTTTGTTTTTTTGACGGACATATAATCTTTTGGATGAAGGTATATAGTTAATATTACGTTAGAAAAACGAGTAATGTTAGGTAGACGATCATTTCTACATGGATGAGAGTTATATACTTGAGCTGAAGTAAGTGGGTTTGTTTGCTCATATAAGTCAAAAGCTGAATAGTCAAGTATTGCTCGTAAATCCCTTTGGGGCTCAGTAGAATTGGCTCAGGTTTGAGTGAGCTTTTCCCTTGTAATAATAATATCCACCTTTATTTCTTCTCTCTTGTGTTTTGATGATAACTAGTTGATGTACGGGATGCTAAATCCAATCTATGGTCATCATAAACAATGACTTCAAGTGGGCTATAGGTATTTGGATGACAGAGTGAAAGCCGAAAAGTGTAGCGCTCAGTGACCACTGATCTCCATTTTGCTAAAAAAAACATACCTGGATATGCGAATACTTGTTTGGGTTTGAGAAGATGCTCAAAAGTCATCTTTAATCTTGTAAATTATCTTGCTAATTGGAAAATACTGGGTGATGCCACCTTCACATTTTATGAGGCAACGTTCCATATCAAGTTTTGGGAATCTGGGAATCATCACCTAAATCAAAATTAGAATTTTATTGGATCAGTTTGCAAAATCAAATAAACTTTTCGCGGTCTTTTCATCTTATGCAAATATTTATACCTTGTTTTCTTAAGCTTGCGCAATGTTGCAATTTTTTAGGCTCGCAGAGGAAATGACACTGTCATTTAAATTAAAATTCGCACACAAGCAGCCTCAACTGTTTAATTTTTTTAAATTAAATTACCTCACACAGGTAAATCAGTAACAGTGAGTAAACAGGCGTGTCATTCAAACCAGAACAGGATGGGTGTCACTCGAGTCAGTTTTGATCATTGTTTCAAAACCAAATCTTCTCATTTAAAAAACTCGCCTTTGCTAAACAATCCTCTCAGGTAAACCAACGGCTCTCACCCTGTCTCAGCATTTCCGGATTGTAAACAAGCGTGTCATTTCCGTTACACGAGGAGGGGAAGAGAGGAACATAACTAATTGTAAATTTATCAACCAGTACTATTACCCAAGATATGATACCACCTGCAGTCGTCTTAAAGGCTAAACGTAATCAATGAAAGCTGACATTCTCCAAAAAAAACCTACGAAATAGGTGGTAGCTGTCATGATTCAAGGATTAAGCTTACAGCACAGCAT
Organism: Sinodicranocentrus sp. ZH6; assembly: GCA_027743935.1. Classification (NCBI taxonomy): domain Eukaryota; kingdom Metazoa; phylum Arthropoda; class Collembola; order Entomobryomorpha; family Entomobryidae; genus Sinodicranocentrus; species Sinodicranocentrus sp. ZH6. Next base: position 9,765 of record JAHZNA010000963.1, on the reverse strand, counting down.
TACACACTGTTGAGAAATCATAAAGACTGAAAGTAAGCTTTTTTGACTCTTGAGTAACAGCATACAAATACGTTCCCTTTTTTGAAAAGAAAGATTCTACAAACAAACCATTACACTTTTCATTACGGTAACAATCGTTTGAAAATTATGCGGCTTATCCTCAAAAGTTGAATGAAAGAAGGGATGAATAATAGACATAAATCTTTTATAGTGTAATATTTTACGCTCTCTCGTCCTAAACATGGTAGCAAATTCCTTGTTACAAAACCATGATATACTGGCTAGTCAACGGTGCAAAAAAAACTCTATAATGAATGGAATGCAAAAGGCTGTTTATTGTGAGTGTAACAGCGGAAGATGACAAATGTCCACTTTGACACGCTTTTTATCAAAAGTGATAGCCAAAAAGGTGTCTTACAAGGGAAACTAGACGGGTGACAACTTGCTGTCTGACTTTAGTCACATAATACTCAAATCAGTAGTCAGTTTTAAAACCCCAGGATAAAAAAAATCCTCTCTTCGCTTTCAAATTTTTGCAAAAAAAGGAGAGGATAAGGATCACACATTGTGAAACACATAAGACACAAATATTCACTACAATTTTTTAAGGCTGTGCAACATAATGAGTACAACTTCCGTACAATAAATAACCAACAAATGTATGTAATACGCATCTTGATAAGAAAACGATAATGATGACGATGCCACAAGGGTTTATATTGAGCAATATTTGTTTACACATTCGTGTACAATTTAAAAGGGGATAATTACGATAGCAAAGTTTAGTCAAGTGGAATCAAAAAGAGTGACAATTACAGCTACCCTCTGTGTGCTATCGATAAAGGCATGAGAAAAAAATCGCAATAGGTGATATGTTTGCTAATGACATGTGTTCATATTCAAGTGGTCAATAGCTCGCACCCACATAATACAAGGATAAAAACATTATGACCAGTGGGGAGGCTCGTGCTATAACTAAAATTCAAACAACATTATTATTACCTCAACTATCCACCACCATCACATTACCATACTCACTCTTTTTGTTCTTTGCCTTGAGCACACGCAAAAAAGCCACCTTGTTTACCAGAGTTGAAGCTTGTTTCTATTCTTGTGTGAATGCTATTACGCTGTTGGTCGTAAGTCAATAAACTTTGTTTTCCAAGGGAAATATTATATTATATATTTTTTCCAAAATGTATTGCACACCGCCCGCCTTCCTTTTGTCTTCTTGTGTTTTCTTTCGCCGCAAGGGAAAGGGCTTCTTTCTTCGACTTTACAAGATTCAAACCCCTCTCATCTCTCACCCCTTTCCACTCACACGCTAACTCATTTTTATATCGCTGTACGTGTCAATATCACCATGATTGACTGTTTAAACCTCGACTCAGAAATCCTCTCTATTTACATAATGTTGAGTATCCCCTCCGAAAGTTGAGTATAAACAAGTATTGGCGAGGGAAGGACTGTCCAAAAATAAATGCTAATTAATGTTGGCGTCTTCTAAAACTAACTACCCTCGACCAATTATGAATTACTGAACAGCGGTCCGTTTTCCACCTTCCGGCAATCATAAAGCAGCCTGTGAACAACTCATAAAGATGATAAGATTTGCTTAGAAACGCAATACCGATTGTTTCAATCTTTTTCGGCATTCTTTTTCCCTGGGAAGCATGTGGTGTTGTCAGACTTGTACTTGCACACTGCTGCTGTTAGAGAGTTATTGCTGGTGACCAGAGGCTGAACAGGAGGATAAGGGGAAAGAGCTATATGGAAAATTATCCGTTTTTCTTCTTCTTCTTCTCCGTGTGGGTGACTTATGGCAAAGGATATTCAAGTGGAAAGGAATACAAGATTCAAACAAGGTTGTAACATGTTCTACCAGTCATAATAGCTTTGATTATGGATAGTACTGGATGTTATGTGTAATTATATGCATACATTATTCTCTACCAGGACAGGGATGATTAACGACCTGTATAGTTGTGGGTTAATTCGATTTCATACCTGGTCTCCTCTGATTTTCCTTCTACTAGGGTATTTTTTATACGATCACGTTTACCTCTTTCATAAATGTCCTCTGGTGGGATTGAGAAACGGTTTGCAAAAATTCAACCTTGTACTGTCCAAAAAAGTGTATAAATTTTTGTTCATAAAAATATACAAGCATTAAATCATACTCTTTTTTAGAGTTGGTGAAACGGTATAACATTTTTCAAAAAGGAAATGAAACCATGAGTTGTAAATGACCTTTCGTGATAGTCAAATTAGCTGTTCCGTTACATTTCTCTGCTAATATAGCCTGATGATGAAATATGTGCTGATATTTTTATGCACTTTTGCAAAATTTATGAGCTTTGACAAAATTCATACTTGAGTGGGGTGTTGTAAAATGTTCCTTTTCGTGGAGAGGACTAAAGTGTAGGTGTTAAAAGGAATTTCTTCAACGTCTTTCTCTTTTTTCTCCAAAGTCTTTCAAACAGATAAAAAAGGTACATTTTTTCTTGTTTTTTCTCTTCTACGATGATGTTGAGAGCTGTAGGCAGTTTTAAATCATTGTTTTCGCCAAACATATTTCTGTGATTAACTCGAGAGCTAAAATTAGCTACACCCGACTCACCGCTGAGTTTTCAAGAATGCACTTGGTCCCGAAGGCGGAATCCAAACCAATCATAAGTGTGAGTGATGATAATCCTGATGAAGGCATCTTTTCCGTCCTCTTTGTCAAGACCAAAACGACATTAGCATACCATCAATTCATACGAATTCACGAGCTTGATGAGCTACCACATACAAAAGCCTCAGACAATTGGAGAGGAGGAAGATGACTTAATACAAGTTTTACGCTATGATGCGCCACGATGACCAAAACGATCAACGACGATCGTCCGTGGAGAAAGAGTTAATCACATGGAAGAATCAGTCAGTCACAGTTGGGGCTTCCCTTTTCCCCCTAATCATTATCAGCAGAAGCAGCAGCAAGCTCAAGAAAGTAATAAAAACACAATTCGAAAAATCATGGCTGGCTTATTCAAACTCAAACTTCCAAGCTCTTCCTTTCCGGACCAGCCATCCAAAATAAATTCATGAAAGCTGCAATCTTTTAATAAGCAAAAGAACAAGTGGGAGAGAGAGAGAGAGATGACGGAGGAAGAAGAGGGAAAAGGACAAATTACCTTTTCTCACTTTTATTACCTTACCACTCTCTCAGCCTGTGTTCTAATCATCTTCGTCTTCTAACAACTAACTAATTTATTGTTAGTTGATACTCGTAATAGGTGCAAGTGCCGCGGTAGACTTTTTACATATCTTGTCGTGTGTGTGTGTGCAATGTCGAGTCTGAATCCAATTCATCATTCTCAAGTCAAGTCTATAAAGATACATTGGTTAAAGTGGGATATATGATTATTGCATTATATATTCCCTCATTATTATCCCTATTCATAGCAGGTTCCTGAAGAAAAAATCTCTCGAATGAAATGAAATTGCATAACCACATACTCCTCTTGTACCAATGGAGCAGTCAAAGTTGATGAAGATGGTGCCACTAATCATTATCATATGCTTTATTTAGAGAAAGGTAGGATTGAGTTGCACATGCATTTTTTGATTATTGTAGCTTCCATTTTTTCTTCCTAATGCAATCCTCACAAAACACAAATGTACACTCTCATCAGGGATCCTTGTAATTTTAATTACATCTTGATAATTAATTATTCAATTGATCGCAACAAGTCCACAGCCTCCTCTGGTTGATGATAATGATTTGGAGAAAAAAACGTATGAAAATCGATAGTCTAAAGAATACAAACAGCTTTGCAGTGAGGAAAATGAATATTGTCAGCAACATTGAAAAAAACATCCGACATGTATTCCCAAGTACATGCGTACATCCCGTCATTACACTGATTGAGAATGAATGCCGACGCTGCTATTGATCTCATCTTTCATTTCGACAGGCTGTGCTACTAGCAACGAATTCAAATTGCTTTTCTTCCTTGAAGGTCATAGGAAAAAATGAGGACATATGTATATGTAGCACACACATGAATTTAAATCAATTGTACAAATCCCGTCCTTGTCGTATGTGCCATCATATATGCGTGTACAAGTAATATTCAAATTCTCTTTACGACATCGGGTACTCCGGTAGCAGCAGATGTCCTCAAGAGTCAAGATGAACTCTTGTGTATAAAAAATCATGCCTAGTTTTATAGCAAGGATTAATGAGAATTAATACGTTTTCCATGTAATTTGTTGGCAACACAAGTTTTCAATTTTTATTATACACTTATATACCTTGCTTGTGATATCAAGACTTGTCTTTTTTCGGCAACTGACAAAGATTTATTTCCGTTTCTTAACAGTGAAACCTGTACACATATCCTTATGCATATGCAAGTAATGTTCATAAAGTCTTCATTGAATTGCCACTCCTTCTGTATTATCCCTAGTGTGAGCTATTGCTACTAGAGAAAAGCTTAGAAGGCTGAAAATAGACAATGACGTTGGAAATTAAGGGGATCTCGTTGAGTAGTATAAGGAAAGGGAGCATACAAAATAACAAAAGATTACACATATGTATTTCTTTTGTTATTTCTTCTCCCTCTTTTATCTTGATATTGTATTGTTATTTCAATCTTCCATCCATCCAACACTACTTTTTTCTCTCTCTTCTCGAGCTGGACACGAATGCATACATCCGTAACGTCGCTAATGGAAAAAAGGGTTTATTTCATTTCATCCTACGACATTCTTGCGTGAGTACAAGCAACTCCATGTTATTCTATTTTTCAGTTGAACATCAAATGATATTCAACCGGAACGCCGGAAGGGTGAGATATGTTGCTATTGTTGTGGTTGGGATGTTGATTATGCGGTGTAGTAGTGTAATCCAAATATACATACATACTAAAGTATATATTTTCTGTGATGCTTCCATTTCGCCCAACTGCCCACCATATTTTTTTTACATTTCGGAGGAATGAATATTTTTTTTATAATTCAATAGAAAGGAAATTAAGAAGAGTGAATCGTCTTCTTTCTTTGTCATCCAATCCTCGTAGAAAAAGTGATATATCATGTACACTACCAAGTTTATATATCCTTTTGTAAATCAACTAGTATTACATGAACAGCTTTGTCGAACCTTAGCCATCATCAAATGTATCCCGTCTTAGCTTGTCTAAGAGTGTGTCTGATTCCGTCATCATCATTTTCGAAACAATTTTTTCTCTCGTAACTCAACCATCTCTCTCCTGAGTAATGAACGTTACACGCTAACAAACTCAAGAAAAGTCACGTCATTGACACGTATTGCTGCTGGAAGATAAAAAGAGATTTTAAAGAAAGCCTTCAGCTTTCTGATTTCCTTCTTGGTAAAAGTAGCCCCAATTTGTGGGGCTGATAAGGTGTTTTTTCTTCATTCGTGACGTAGCCCCTTCTCCTGTGACGGATGTGAAGTTATATACCCCACGTTATTTTATCGGAATGGTGTAATACTGGAATGATGTGTTATATGCTCTATACCTTTCACAAGTTAATCTCGTCATCTCAACAACAGATATTATTACACGCAACAATAAACGCCAACAAAACAGCGAAAAAAAAGTTGCAATAGGTGTTATACATCGGAGAGATTAGATTGTACTATTATTGGGGTTACATAGCAAATAATAATGGGAATCTTCTATTGAAACATGTATTACTTGCAACTTGACGAGAAAGATGCGTACACACGACTTTTCTCAAACACTGTACATTTTTAGCTGTGGTGTGTAAGAAAAGACGGATATTTTACATTACATGGGCCAACAATGGGAGACGAAGGATGAAGAGTTGTAATATGCATTTATGAATGTGGAAAAGTGTATATAAAAAAGTATGCTCCTCCACAGATATTATTTTTGCAAGTCATCTTCAGTAATTCAACCGTGTAGTTTACCTTTTCAAGCTCTTTTTTTCTTGCATTAAGCCGACTAATATCTTGTCTTTTGTATTGTTCCTCTGTCAAATGGTCTACATGTGGATGATGAATATAAGATGTTTTTAACGGGTTATCTTCTTATCAAGCCTTTTCTCCTTTTCTCACATGGCTTTTGTCCAAGAGGAAATTTGTTGGAAACTTATTTGATCATTTGGTGAAGTGGAAAGGACTAAAGGGGTTTTTTCGATTTGGAATTTTGATCAGGAGATGAGGTGGTGAAGCATGAAATATTGAAACTTCTCTCGTGTCCTTCTAATTCAGAACAGCTATATAGAGAATATTTTTTAACGATTGAAGTGGCGGTTTGTTGGCAACGTGCCTCTTATTTTATAACGGTAATATAATCTCCCCAATATTCTCAAATTGGAGCAGGGTTGCGTACGCACATGGTAATAAAACTGTCGGAAGAAAGGATCCACCTGAATGACGCAGTCTCATATATATTTTTTAAATACTTTCAATAAAACCTTATTTGATCTAAGGAGCTGCATGTTATCACATTTTTCAAGAAAAATGTGAATAAAAAAATCCAAATCGTTTTACATGAGTTTTATACATCCCGCGTGTAGTACCCAACCTACGAGATTTTTTCCACGAAAGGAGTTGGCAGCATCCACGCGTATCCAAGCACATAATTTTTACCGACCTGAGGCTTTCATGACTTTCATCAAGAGAAGGTGGAATATTTATCGTACAATAAAAAATCACTCGTGTTTACACAACCGCATATTGCTCTCCAAAGATTATCATCCACGTAAGATTGAAGGAGGAAGAAAACTTACACCAGGATTCAAAAAAATAGGTACATCTTGATAACTCCAGTTTCCAAATCTTTATATGAGCCCCTTCAAAACAAGATCAGCAACTCAGCAGGTTCCTCTTCATCCAAAAAAAAGTTAAACAAACCCTCCACCTAATTCGGTTAATCCTACCTAAAATTAAGAGAAATATGAGTTGCTCACTTTTTCCAGCTATTTACTTGCTCATGTTGAAGGAGGTATATCTTTAATTGCAAATGAGCTGAAGGTACAACAACAGGAGCGCAAAAAATATATTTCTTTTTGATCATCTTGATCATGATGTCTGGAGGGGTTGTTTTTCGTCGTGTGTTTTACTCCTTACTGCCATAACACACGTCGTCGTCCTTACATGCAAATGTAAGTTGCTTGCGGTGAGACAACCTACACGAGAGTCATATCCTTTTGAAATATGATTATTGCATTCTATCACAATCATATATACTGTTTGGGTGAGTCACTGAAAAAACTCTTTTCAACCCCTTTCAAAACACAAGCTTTATTTATTTGAGAGGTCATCCGAGTTGAGAAAAAATATCGCTAATTCCATTCTCCCTAATGTCTTGAACTGAAATAAATTTTAACAAAATATCAGAGCTAAAACGTGCCAAGTGTATTCATCATTTTGGAGAAAAATAAACTTCTTCCTCCCTACATAAAATAAACAGTGGCCGTTGTTGAGATGCAGTAAATCCTCGAAATCTTTTAATCCATGTTCCCCGCATGGGCCAGGAGCCATCGAGTCTAAAAAAGGCATTAGGAATGGAAACGAATGGCTTACTGCTGACAAGCTAAATTGATAAATATCTCTTATTCTCAGAGAAGAAATCATCTTTAAATGTAATTGTAATAAGGCGGGTTGTGTAATTCCGTTGGGATTCCTAAGATTGATTCGTACATCATCTCCTTCTCAGAGTTGGTCTTCAAAGAGGAAAAATGGGCAGTAGCTGACAACCGTCGGATTTTACTTATGAATCACGCTATGCATGAAAGATGTCTTGGTGATTAGGAATATGATAACATTTGAATGAATACGTCAAGCTAAAGAAATAACATGCAAGAGTCACTAGTTCCTTGAAATATGTGTAACAGGAAGGAATTCTTTTCCAAGAACAAGTGCACACGCTGCTGTTCTAGATTCCAGACTTGGACTCGAGTTCCATGTTTAAAACCCAACCCATGTCTTGTTTGTTGAAAGGCTGACAAAAGAGGATTTTTTTCTTACATATATTTCATGTTTATGCTCACTCCCAATTCGGCTAGACATTTAGTATTGAAGTCATTCCAGTACCGATATTGAGCATTTGTTAGCAGTTATGTATAAAAAGTTGAAGTAACAAGAGCAAATTGGTCAGTTGAATAAATTATGCGCTCAGCACTCAGCATACGATGAAAAGCTCAGCCTGGAATTGAAGTGCGAGATGATTTTAACTTTAATCTTTCCATCATTAAAACCATCCTACTGTTTTATTGAAATGAATGTATTCCTGTGGAAATCAAAATCAACAGGGGCTGCCAGTATGAGATTGATTAAAATGTGTATAAGGATGTTCCACCCCTTTGCATATAACCTTTTTAGTGTTTGCTCTAAAAGTGGTAATAACAATAATAGCTTTTATAGACACTCGCCCAATTTTCCAGGTGTTACGGCCCTCTTTATAATATCCAACTTGGTCTATTTGCACTGTCCTCAGAAAACTTTTATCGCATGCAAATGCAAAACATCTTTATCATCCCTCAAACAAATAGTATCCAGGAGGTCATCTCAATAATGAATTTATTTTTACCAGCTGCAGGGTGCTTACCTCCAATTCACAGTGTATATAATTACCAACGTTCTTATCATCTCAACAAAAATAGGAATGAAGATGAGTTTGCACATATTTACTCTCCTTCACCCTTCCATGTTTTTCCAGCATATGTGTATTCCTCCATGAAAGTAATCAATTGAATGCAAAAAAAGCAAATGCAGATGCAACACGCAACAAAAATCCACATTGACATCTGCATCGAGATAAATTTAATCCAGAGATTGAGATACTACAAAAATGCCTTCACGAAAAATCAATTTATTATGCAACGTCTCAAGCAAAAAACAGCTCTCAATTTTTTACACCTTTTGTACAAGCACGTGTCTTCTCCCCTCTCTGTTGAAGATTCCGACGAAAAATTTGTAAAAAAGCTGTTTTTTATTCTGTGTGATGAGACGTGTTTAAAAAGAAAATCCAAACACATTATAACTTTTTCACTAGTCCAACCTGGACACGAGGACAAGAAAACAAGTAGCATTTTCAAACCTTAAACTTGACTCAACTGGCATAATTGTTTGAACGGATCGAGCGAATCCAAAATTAATGGGGATTTTTATGACTCCAATGGTGGTTGCATAATATATACACAAGTTTTTTTCCAATATAACTTCTACTCGCCATATATTACCATCTCAGATTGTTAGACAAGATCACTTTCCTTGTGCCAAGAAACTTTGCCCAAAACACTTTCATACATATTATCCCCCAATGAATTAACTACATATCATCATAAGCTACTGTGTAAGTATTATTATACTCAAAAAAATCTTGATCCAGTCAAACCATCACACAGTAGTGAAAAAATCCTTGCTCACGAGAGAGTAAAGAAAAAAAGTAGTAACAGACAGGTAAATGATACTTTAAATCCTCCACTTCCAGAAGATAGTCACGACTTTCGTACTTGATTCTAAAAGCTAACCCTTTTTATATGCAGATCCATCCTCACATACCTACATTTTGTACGGAAGCCAGCCAACAAGTTTTCATCTTTTAGTGTGAAGATCAGGGTCTTTTTTCACCAGTTTTTCATGACATGGCAAGCCGTGCAGTGCAGGAGCAAAGGATAAAAGAGAAAAAAAAAAGTATTAATAGTAGCATTTTGTTTCTATTGAGCTTCAATAACATGATGACGACTGACTTATCGCTGAAGAAAATCTTTCAATTGTTTGAT
>JAHZNA010000962.1:0-106668 GCA_027743935.1 Sinodicranocentrus sp. ZH6 | reverse complement strand
CCAGGAAATCAGCATCATAATCTTCGAGTTGCAAAGCTCTGTGCATGACCTTCGAATTTGACAGTGTACTACGCTCTAACCATTGTTTTCCCCAGGCTTTTTGACTCACCCTCATAAAGATGAAGGTATGTTAAATCTCCAGTCACAATTTGTTCCAAAAAAATACATTTGAATTTAAGAGATAGGAAGGCTCTTTGAAAACAATAATTCTTATTCACTTCCTGCTGCGATATCGAGAGTCAAAGTCGCTTTAAAGCAGGCCAAAAGACCCACGTATTTTTTAAATGTGTAATATATATCTCACCCCATGTTTTAAGAATCGTGGAAAATCATTCATGACTATAGCCGTTTCTGGTTATTTAATTCATTTAATTCAAAATCCAACATGAAATTTAGCTCAAAAAGGCATATTTTAATTCTTTTAACGTTATTTACACACAACTTTCATTAGCATATAGCACATGTTTATTCCTTAAAGTTTTTTTAAACGTATTGTCTTATTACTTATATATTTACAATTAGTACTCGAGTTAACTAGATTCACTCGCTACAAATCACACAACAAATCGCTATTTTCTAACAAGACACCTGAACGAGTGAGATAGCAGCACCTGATTAACATGATAAATGTAAAAATTTGAAATCCCAGTCTGTTGACCAAGAGGAGATCGTGATAGAACGTAGGGAAAAACTGTGCGCGGACTAAGGGAGTTTTAAACTCTTTAAAGAAGTTGAATACAGGTTTTCACTGGTTTTGCCAACCGAAACAAACTACTTAAATGTAAGCAATTATACCCTGTCAAGAACTATTTCATTGGATATGTATTACAAGTAGTTAATCTCATTGTATAACATAGTAGCATAATTAAACTTAAGTCTTATTTTACCCCAATTTTTAAATGTTATTCTTCGAACAAATCGGCGTTGTGGCACTTGGGCGCAATTGCGTCATAAACTCAATACGTCGTCATTTATCGCTGTACATTTTAGCCTAAGTGATTATATACGAGAGGGATTAGCCGAACACTTCTTGTGAAGCATATGTCACGTAAAGAAAGCCATCTTCGTCTCGGTAATCTCTGTAAATCTGTGATAATGGTCTTAGACAGAGATGCCAAATTTCGATTTGATACCAGAAGATACAATGCCTGCTGGGAGTTGAGCTGCAGGCGATTTCTGTATTCGTGTAAAACAAATATTGTTTAAATATAAATCCCTGCCGTTCAATATTATAAAAGAAACCTTTGTATTTGGAAATACAAATAATCTAGACCGTATTCGGCGTATTCTAATTTTAGTTAAACAATCAAAGGCATACAACCCCATTGGTGGGGAATTGTCTGCTTACGTCAATAAGGGGAAGGAAAGTTCTAGGGTAAAAATAGAATGGAGCAAGTTTTTTTTTGCTTACCTGACAATCGTGATGAACTGTGACATGGTGATTTCCTCAGGAACTAGAAACTTTGTCTTGTCAAGAGAGGGCAATTGTGTCTCTTTGTGATATCTTTCTACGATCACCTGAATGGAAAAAAGATTCAAAATGATTTTTGTCTTCACATTTTGAAATTCATGACATGAATGAAAATACTTTTAATTTCAGCTTACAGGAACCTTTGTAGGAAACTTCACCCTGATAGCAGCCACCTCTTCCTTTCGAGTAATGATTCTTTTCTTCACATTTTGAAATTCATGACATGAATGAAAATACTTTTAATTTCAGCTTACAGGAACCTTTGTAGGAAACTTCACCCTGATAGCAGCCACCTCTTCCTTTCGAAAAGCTGGAACAAAGTAAATGAAACTCGGTAATAAATATGTCTCACTCACAATTTCCACATTTTACAAAGCACAATTCGTACCCAATGGCTTTCACTGTTTAAAGGACAGGTTCTGTGGTGGCCTTTTGGTGACTGAGAGTTGTGTTATCATTGTTATCTGCAATAGTGGGCATGATGAACTTCCTAGGGTTGGCCAGGTCTAGGTCTAATTTGCAACCTAGCAGTTGATGCCTGGCTACTACGATTTGGACAAAGGGCACCAGCTTAATAGAGAACAATCACTGTCTCACAGCGAAACCAGGAGTTGTGTAAATTTTTTTGCACTATATTCTCCCAACGCGAATCCACCCATGTTTACTCGCTCTACACCGGTACTCCAATCTCAGTTCAATCTTCCTTATCACTGTTATCACCGATCATAGACTCATAGATCACACGAGTAATAATATGTAAATGTAATCAATGACTCTCACATACAACACTCCTGTTCCACTTGGAAAATAACTCCTATCTGAAAGAAGACAAGGAATGCGAAATATTGTTTTTATGTGTTTTCAATAATACTCTCTCATTAATATTAAATATTAAACTTTAAATGAGCGGTCAAGGCTATGCACAATAGAAGAATGTTAATAAAATCCGTTCATGCAAGAATCATTGCAACTGCATAGAGGTGTTTTCTTTTCTGCAAAAAACATGGGTTTAGTACATGATGCAAAAATTCAAGGATACGTATATCCGTCCCAGTCCCACCTATGAAAAATCTCTTTACAATTCAACCTTCGACTTCATCTGGTTATAAAGCGGTTTTCACTCAAAATGACTAATAATAATCCAATGATTAAAAAACAGAGATCTTTATCAGTCAGCATGTATACATAGTGGCTATCACTATTATTGAATCTGAAAACTATATAAGCTTTACGCAACAAAAGTTTAATCCAAGGAACTCATAAGGCAAGAAGATATTAACCTCCGTCTTGGATTATCTAAGCAGATGCATCTCATTCAATTACGCCTCTTATTTTAAGCAAAACTGGACTCACACAGGGATTAATAACATTACACACACTTGTTATGTGACGTAGGAAGATAATATAAGAATTAAAAATAAGCAATACTTGCTAAGCCGATTCCTCATCTGTAATAAAACTTCCTTTAAAGTTAATTGATATCAAAGCTGTTTTGTTGAAGTGAGATACAGAAATACACAAACCGTTGATGCCAGATAGGATGAAAAAGTCCATGAAAAATCGAGGGCAGCCCAATAAACAAACAAGGTACAGAAGCCACTTGCAAGTAAATACTGGAGAGTGAAGAGATGGATGTCCGTCCCAGTAGAGGTTCCAGGCTTATTTCAGACTGGTATCGTGTTCATGTCTGAAGTTGAAGTCTGATCCAGGCACAAAAGTAGGAGGACACTATAGCAGTCAAAGAAAAGTTTTATTTAGTTTTTTTGCTAAGACGAGGTACTCATCCTGTGTCCGCTTATAGTCATGTTATGCACGTACAGAGCAGCGTCCATCAAGATCAACAACTGTTTTTGGAAACTGCCTAGTAACTTCATTGCCGGATAACATATGCACTATTCCACTCGGCTTCACACATTACTTCTCTGACGCTTTTTAATCTTCCAAGGTAGGATTTACATTTCACAAAGAGAATACATTCAATATTGACTGGAAAGAGAGCCGAGAGGTTGAATCCAGTTATGTAAAAAAAAAGAAACTTCTTTAGCAGAGTAGGCAAAAAAAGTCGTGTTTATAGCTCATGAGCTACATGCACATTATAAAACTTACTTTGCTCAGTTAATACTCATAAATAGACAACAGATATATATGTGAATGTATAATGTTTTCTTCCAATTTAATCGAAAGCTGTAAGGCACACAGAAAAATAATCTTGTCTTATACCCAAACGTTCTTATCGCATGTAAACCATCTGCGTAAATAAGCAGAGTGGACATATCTATCGAATATCTATCTACATGTCATGAGCCTTTGAGTTCCTTACCTAAGTTGCGTTTTTGTGAAATGTATATTATGCACAAATCATGAGCTTGGGGCTCTTTTTTAGTAGCACACCATTCATTAGATTAGAATATTATGCATTACAATGGTTTCACACTTTTTGTGCTCATTACTTACTATCCTTGGTGTAAGCGAGGGTAGGGAGGAGAGCACTGTTCAGTTTTCTTTTATAAAGTCGGCAAATGTGATATGTAGGTTTTGATATGTATGTATACAGTATGCTTATTAAATTAAACGGACAATGTCCAGTAGAGAGTATGCAATAAGCTATTTTAGCTGGTTCAAAAATGCTAGCAATCTCCGGCAGGTAGGTTTCATGCGAGTGTACTATTCACCAACTCACCTATTCAATAAAGATATCGCTTTGCACTGCATATGGCTAGAGAGAAACAATGACTTTTTGAAGCTAAAATGTTCCTCTTGCAAAAATGAACTTTGAAGCTACTTGAACTTTAAAATTTTGCCATATTTCGTTGTGCAATAAGCTACTACGTTGTACAAACAGGCTACCATATAACTAAAAACTGGTTTGGCGTATTGTGTTTCTGTTTCTGTATGGCGATTTGCATACCCACGGTCATCGTCATCACAGAAAAGGATAAAGTTTCATACCCCGATTCTTCGCTTTGGCTTGACTGTGCTGTGACTGTAATGTAGTAAGGATAATATGATGGTTCGCTTTTTGTAATGATTTTGATGATCATATGTCGCTAAAAGTATACAATACAGCTGAGTTTGCCCTTGGAGAGATGTTTCTAGGATGTAGTGTCTTTTATGTGGAGCATTCTTAAACTAAAGCTGGCTGTGGACCAATATTTGTGACTTGCGGTACCTACTTACTCATTGTTGAGTTGATATTTGTGTAAGAAGTAATACGCAACAAGAGCACGTGGACTATGATTAAATGTCTTACATGTTTGTTGTAATTATATTGGGATGACGCCTCTTCAGTGTTTTTTTTTGTCAGTTTTGACATGCTAAGAAAAGAAAACAATGCATAGGATTAAAAATATATGCGTCAGAATCTAAATGAAAAAGTTATATGATGTTACCCACGGATTGCATTAAAATGTTTACGACAAACATTCTCAGCACTTATAATTTGTTAATACTTACTTGATTACTTGAAGAACGTATCTGCAACTTATGAGATTTATGAGCAATGAACAATGTTTAATAAACAAAGCCAGACCACAAGTAATGCGCAGGTTCGTGTTGTAAACTTGATGTTTACACAAACTACATAAAATTTTTAATGTTTAAAAATATATAATAGCGAGCTTTCAGGTATAATGGCATCCACTATTTCAAAGCATGATGTGGTATTTATAATTACATGTTTAAACTATGCACAGTTCTTTCATCATGTTTACATCAGCCTCTGTGACCACATTTGGCGATACTTTTTCATTTGAAGAGGATTTTTTACCAGAGCCAGAGGGTTTCCCCAAAGACTGCTGAATTTCTGAAAGGCTTAATTCCTTTCCAGTAGTTCGGGGTCCGGGTGGTCTTTTATAAATAGGAATATCACGCTTACTTTTAACATCGATCACCATGCTTTTCATAGCGTTTAGCCTGTCAAGACACTGAACTTGAGCTATTCTAGTTGCTTCCAGTAGTAATTCTTTGTCAATAGGGTTTGTGAGGTGAAGATGACAGAGTTCTTTGCTGTCATTTACTCCAATGAGAAGCTTGCCCGGAAAAATCTGTAACAAAAATTAGAGCGAATTAAAAATTGCTAATTTTTCTTCATACATCATCATAAGCCTCATATGAGCAATTATAGTAATCACCTCTTCTTCTTCTTGGCACGGTTCCGCCAACAATTTCTCTTCGCACAAGGCAAAGGATGTAAGTGCTGGCAAATGGAACATGTGTAGTTCAACGGGCGTACTTTCTTCCAACGACAGTACCACAAGCTCTTCTGTTTCCCCATCAATATAAGCTTGAGGTCTTTGAAAGGTTAAAAGAGCACCGAGCACTGCTAACGCAGCAGTTTCTTGAAGACAGCCATTCATGTCCAAAATATGTACATCAACTCTTAAAATCCATGCCTGTTAAAATAAATTGCAGAGGTGGTGTTTATACTTAAACAAAATTCCATATGACTAAATCTGTTAGGATGTCCATTGTTTGAAATCTACTAACCAGTTCACCAAACTTAATGCAGAGAGATTCCAAGTCTACGGCTCTATTTTCTTTAAACATTCTTTCCAACGTTCTAGCAATAGAGGAAGGCTTTTCGGAGTTACCTACCATTTCTCCAGTAGCTGCTGGAGAAACCCATACTGATATTGTAAGGGCACCTTCTCCCGGCTTGGAATCACTGGGCTCTCCGATAGCTGCGGATGCCTACATATTGAAAGAAATTTATATTGAGAAAAAATCCATTTATTCCGATTTATTTTACAAAAATGATAGATACTATACATTACATAATAAATAAATATGCTTCCGAAACCGAAACCACTTACCTGCGCAAAAACACGTGTTCCTGGAAGTAAAACTGCTTCACAGCTTCCAACACTGTCTCCAAAGTTTATCCTTGCTGTTCGGAACTCTTGCAGGTTTCTTCCCCCCAGTCTAATTCCATTTTTTGCTCCGCCTTTCACCAGTGATGTAGTGCAGTTTGCAATCGTTTTCGGTCTCATTTTAAAGTTTAAGACATGCGGTTTTCTCTCTAATTAAAAAATATTAAACTCACAAACTAAGGCACACGTAACTTCTCCAACTTTGTTTTTTTGCAACGAGGAAGACCAACTTTGTGTACAAAAATCAATTTATATACACACATGCACAAGGAGGGTTTCCCGCAGGCTTTGGTATTGCTCACTGACAATTGAGTGGAGTGTAGCTGGTGCAGGTGCTAGATCTAGATGCACGTCTAGCTATCTGTCAAACCTGTCAAACTAAGGCAACTTCCTCACTTCTTAATTCTTCAGTAACTGTCGAAAATTTTGAACATGTCAAATCTCAACTAAATGCGGTTCTGTAAAATTTTGTTTGGCATAATTTAGCCGTTTAGGTGAGTACCTAGTACAATTCTAAAATCCCATAAAGTAATTTTATTAACTCTTATCAATGAGTATGGCGTGTCATTGATGTGTACGATTTATATGCATATGCAAAAGACCCGACCGAATGCCTGTATACTTGAAGGAATTAGTATGCAGCAAACCTTCAAAATAATAAATATGAAAATAGCCTTAAACTGCGTCGTTAGTTTATCTATTCTTTACTGAAATTTTATTATGTTTCACATTTTCAACGAATACAACGACAACGACCCACCGAAGATAAACCAAATACATTTAATCATAAAATAATGCCAAAAGGCTTCCTGAATTCGTCTTGAAACGGAAGGACGAATAAATTAAAGCCATATTGCATAAATTACAAAATAGTCTACAACAACAGAAATAAATACAATTCAACAAAAAAACAACGAAACTTTATAAAATAATTACAGCATGTGAGTTCTTTTTACCATGTACTTTATGGTAATTGTACACTATCATATTGATTCAATTATGCAGTTTTAGCGTAGGGAGTGTATCTGTCTTAAATGCATGTGGGGGTATTATTTTCCTTATCAAAATCAAACGAAATCCCAGAACAATTCTTGCACTTCAGCCCATTTCCCATTAATAGTAATACATAATTAACGCGTCAAACTGTACAAATCCAATCCTATTTGGATGTAGCACCACTACACGATTTTCATTTCAATTCACAGCACAGGGAATTTGTGTGTACATTATCTTTTAATCTTTTTAAGAATGAATATCATTCATGATTACACTATACCATTTTAACTATAGATTTACTCATTCTACACACTTCGCTTAAAGTTATTTTCGTGCTAGCAATCACACAAGTTCTAGAACACGAACAAAACAATGCGGCTGAGTGACTACTATTGTTTACCGATATTATAATGCGTCACATCAACACAATCGTTTTTCCATTCAGAGTTTAACATTTGAAATACCTGATATTATGACATGCATGCATACGAATACAAAAACTGCGCAGGACCTACGTATTAGGAGGATAAGTTTTAAAATTTACACATATCTTTGAAATGCTGAGTACTTTCTTCGTGGAATATAATGGAATAAATTAAAATACAACGAGGAATCATCTATCGATGTAGTTCTTTGAACATTAGATTTTAATTTACGTTTCATGTCGATTCATTCTTTTCATGGCGGCTTTGATCACCAGAAGATTTTCATACTTGGAATACCTTCGCTTCAATACAGCCCTTCGACTCTGATTCGACGAGAATGTATTAGCTTTAATAGGGCTGTGGTCATTGAGATGAAACCCGGATTCTGAGATGCTGTTTTGGGGTTGAGAAGGATCTGAATCCACGCTATCAGAGTCGGTGTTACGCCTGCGGTGAATTCTTCCATCCGTATTACGAAGCCTATACGGCTGCTCCGAGTCCAGTTGAGACGACAATGAGACAGTGGTATCTTCCTGCTGTTTGGCAAATTTTCCTTTACCCAGCCTACACAATTCATGAAAATTCAATTAGTTTGGCGTTTAGTGAGCATTTCTATTATAAATTTCCACAAATCTAATGATGTTATTTTTCGTACTTTTCACATGTAGCGCATTCACATGCGCAGTTACTATCTCCAAAAAAATCAGAGCCATAATAGCAAGTAATCTCTTCGCCTTCTTCTATATCTCGTAAAACTTTAATGCAAGCAGTAGAACGACCGGTAGAAACATACTAGAATCCACCAAACATTACATTATTACATTTTAAAATCCAACGAGGTGAAGGTTGAAATGAAAGTTAAAATGGGAAAGTGATTGCATGTTGGCATGCTGATAAATTACCTTACAGTTCGGTTGACAATCATGATTAATGAATGCAGCGGGACCCAGCCAAAGCTGGGAACACCGGTGGCGGCAACTATACATAACCGAGAAATCATTTTCACCAGGTTTAAGCAAATGCTTTTCCTCCATTACATCCATTTTTGCAATACAGCCCACAAGAAATGTGATTTTTTCGTTTCGCACCCTAAAATAAAATAAAACATTTAGTTGGATCTTGCGTTGTGCATACTTCCAATACGTGTTTACTGCAATAAACCTAATACTTTCTAATTAACTCACCACTTTCTAGTAGCGCAAATTTTTGCACCTTGATGATTTTCACCAGAATATCGAAAACAAGTCTCGATCTGAATACCTGCTCTCTTGTCAAAGAGCTGGAGATATCGGTAAACCTAAACAAAAAACAGTTTGGGTTTGGAATGCGATACATTGATAAGAAATAAAGTCATGGGAAGGTGCCAAACATGGAACATACATGATCTTTCGTTTGCTTATTCACATCACGATGATTATCTGTCAAAAACTCGTTCAACTTGCCTACAGCCTCGTTATAGTCTTGATTTTCAATAAACTTACAGATAACGCTTCTAAGATTTTCACCCTTTCGTGGACTGGAAAATGGTGTTCTATAGCTGTAAATTGAAATAGATTAGTACAAATTTGCACAAAACTATCCCTTATCCATACACAGAAAATAATAAGCAAAGTTTTTAAACGTACTTAATTTTCATTTTATGAGTTGTAAAGCGTAAGTAAGGATCCACAACGAGGGCAGTGGCCAAATCATCATTATCCGCAAGTTCTTTGGCAGTAAACAAGGTCCTTCCATCAACAATCATTCCTCCACCAACACCAACAGCAATTTCTGGGACTGCTTGTGGTCCCACATCTTTTTTCGATCCTATGCTACTAATTATCCTCCTACTTCTTCCTCCACTTCTACCGGTAGCATCTTTCGAGATCAACTGTTTGGAAGGACTGCTACAAGCACTTCCATAACTTGCATTAACTCTAATTCCATTATGAACCACTTGCACCTGTGAAGTTTTCGATGGTGAATTTATAATAGCCGGATGAAGGTGGTGAAGCTGCGTTGACTGGACACTGCGCTGCCCATGACCACAGACAGGCATTTCTAGCACCTTGCTCCTTTTCCAAAGCGTTTTTAAATCTTTTCCCTAAACTATAAAGTCTCATTTATCTTCACAAATGTCAGATCCACCCCTCCTCCCAAATTTCCAAACAACTAGAGCAAACAAATATTTTTTCCACAGTCAACAGTCAGTCGTGTAATCTAATTGAGCCTTGCACACTTGCACTTCCTCCTCTCTGGAGATTTTTAACTCGGGCGAGTCAAACTTATGTGGTTTCAGTATTCTCCGGTGTGTCCAGAAGATTTCCTCATTCCATCCGAGATGTTTGGACAGATTGTGTAAAGTAAAATGCACTTGAAGTAGCGGAGGTGGTGTATATAGAAAAAAATGGTACATATAGCCTCAATCAAACTCTGAACTTACAAGCTAAAGTACAGTATTTGCCAGTTTTTAACTAACCCTTTCCACATAAGAGACATTCAAGAGGAGAATCGGAGAGAAGATGCGTAAAATCAAGTGAGGTTCTTGACTTGTCTGTAGGTGAGCATCCGTTCCTCTTCGCTTCACTCGTCTACACTTCTCGCAATCAACATCAACACAGGCTGTGTTGTTGTGAAGCAGCCGTTTCACTTTTATTGCGTTATATCCTTCACATCAAATACTGTAATTTTTTCTCTTCTCCACACCCCTCATTGGTCCACATTTCAAACTGAGCTCAAACCGCGCTCTTCTTCTCGCAGAAAATAGAGACTTGCACATGAGGCATTGTTTACACTAGCTTATGGCTTACGTCAACTTGAGGTGAGTATCAAAATATACATAAAAAATGTACTTTACTTTGACACTGTTTGCATTGGTAGGTGGAAGGACAGGGTCATGTGAAGGAAAGGACTTTTGTCTACGTCTTTCGTTTGTCTTCGTCCGTCCGTACATGCTCTATACCCTGTTCCATTCCTCCATTCGTCTCCAGAACTTAGGATTACAATTACAAAAAGACTTGTCCATTCAGCAAAAGATGGGCTTCAGAAGGCTTTCACGAGAATGTTCCATCCATTCTTTTCAATAGCTTAAAGTGGTAGAGACCACACAGACAGTGGATGATAAGATGGGAATGATGAAATGTGTGTCAACAACAGTAATATGAGCAAAGGCTGAAGATGAGATAAGACTAATCTCAATCTGGAATGGAAACATTGCATTGCTCATATCTGATTTTTATATATCCACGTGTTTTTTTGCGTTGTAGAAATTCCTTTTGCGTGACGTCTGTTTTTTATTGCATGTTGTTAATATTAATGAGTCATGAATGAGACGTATTAATTTATGAGGATCTGAAAATATAAATGTGTTTTGATTAAATGCAGGACGAGCTGTTTAAGTGGATTTTTAAGGTGATGTAATAAATATTGGTTCAAACGCAGTTAAAATGTTCATATCGGGAATGATTTAATCCACAGGATTTATTATTTTGCTCTCACTTTGCTGGAAGTATAACGATTTTAATCAAACGATTTAAAATGACAAACTAATACACTACATACATATGACATACTTTCGCGATTTATGTAGATCGTGGTAATCATAAAATATACCTTAAATATTAAGTATATAAATAACATGTTGAGTTCAGTAGGTACTATAGCGTAAGTACCATACAAACATTTTAATAAGAATAGCACAACAATAAATATTTTAGCAGTATAACTATTTTACCTGCAATGCAATAACAAATATGGAGAAAGCATAGGTATATAAATGTAAACTATGACCCGCTGATGAGTTATTTAAACTATAAATTAGATGGTAGATGCAATATTTCATTCACAATTTAAGTGAAAAAGTAAAAGTAGGCATTAGACAAACATTCTGTCCAATAATGAACAATCATTGCTTACAATATAACTAACTGTATAGCAAAAAAAATAACGACCACTCACGATCAGAGAAAGAGGAAACCATGTTTAAGAACACAAACTTTTCTGAGATTAGTTTGTATTTCTTGGGTGTCGGCTTAACTAAAACTGAATTTCCTATAGGGATACGATGCTCATATGCACAAGTTGTGTTATATACAATTAAATATTATGGAGCTCGTTTTCTTGACTGCTTAAAATAGGAAAATTCCTAGCGCTAGAATGACCTTCTATAAAAAGACTTTTTTAAAAAGACTGGTGACTGGTTCGGTTAAACAAATTATATTAACCCTTTAACCGGTACTGATTGCTGATATGCCATAATATATGTAACAAAAAGATTAGTCAACTACTGCTATATATACTAACCATATTTCTCGTGATGATCCAAAATAATTTATTTTAATTTAATGCTCTTTGCGAAAGAAAGAATCTCAATTGTGCAAACTTTTTTGGTCTCTACCAAAACTGTAATACTTTTCTTTCGTACAAAATCTAGTATTTTTCGTATCAAAAATTTGAAATGATGATCATATAGTTCACTCCATTTTTTTACACGTAATTCACAAATCATACAGAAAACATTTTTTGATGATGCTGAAGATCACCCAAGTTTTCAATCGGCAACGTGTTTTGTAGAAATTTCTGTTTCGACATTTCACTATATTTTTTTCCAATATATTTTTTCTTATAATTCGGTGCAGATTCTGTATACAACAAGGCCAGTATTCAGCATTAGTTTCAGAATAAAATGATTTTTCTTCCATTTTCTCTATTAAATATATACCTAAACTGAAAATGTTTCAATAAAGCATCTTTCTCATCACTGATTAGAAAAGATTATCAGTATTTTTTTAAAATGTAAGCGAGTATTTGTCAATGATTTTAATCCTGACACAAACGATGGATGTGTCACTCATCTAGTTTTATTTTTCTAACTTACGTTACATGTTCCGCTTGTTCTACGCTGCACTTTCATTAAGCATGTTTCATTTTTTGCAGCTAATTTCTTGATTTCTAGAAGTATTTATCTCTAGACTAGGCATACTGCTCAGATTAACCTGCCATTTTCTCTAGGCCTGTAATCATGTCGTCCTTTCCTCAGTTCGGAGAAAGTCGATTTTTGCAGACGGCAACCATCTCAATCACGTATATGCTATTTGTGCGACTACGTTGTAATTTTGATACGTATGATAATAGTTTATATAGGGTTATTTATAGTTACATTTACATATACATGTATAATTATAACATTCTCCGGTAAGCACCGCTCATTTCCATTCACTTTTTAGAGAATTTATTATGACCAGCCAATAGTTTTGAGCATTTCATCAGAACCACGAAACTCGTTTTGTCTCATCTAATATAACTGTTCATTTCAACCTAACCTTGGCGTCTGACCTGAGAACGGTAATTTTTTAATCTGCAAAGTGGCTATGCATAATTCTCGCCTCTGGAAGCGAGTTTTGACATGGATGCATTCAAAAAAACTTGTATGCAATAATGTACGTTATTATTTACAAAAATGGTGTGATTAATGCTATGCTATGAGCTAGTTGTTCATCAACCACGTTCTCCACATTGATTGACATAGAAGACACTTGTAACAATAACAATTATGATTCAACAACACACACTATAATTACATTTGTGAAATTGGACTTAAAATTTAGGGGTGCACACGGAAATTGCTTGTGCAGCCTGGGGAAATCTTTCAGAAGGGAGTTTTCTTTGTACGCAGGCATTTAAAAGTATACAGAGACCTATGGACCTACTTCATGGCAAGAACAGATGGAAGCCTTAAAATTACGTGTTATAATAATTATTTTCTGATTTTTTTTTACAATATTATATGCTAACTGCTTGCAATCTTCCCCATTCATCCACATTACACAAGTGACATTCAAAAAACTTGGCATAATTTATTCGGTTTTATTGTATTCTCTTAAAGCTATTCGTTTTCCGACAGCTGCCATTTCCAAATGATGTGCAGACATAGATTTGACGTGATTTGATATTTACAGAAAGAAATGGCCTTTTTTCATGAAACACCAAATATATGTTCAGATTCCCTTTTTTCGCTACATTCTATACAGTGGTTTTTATAGCTCTTTTCTAATCTTATATAAATACATTACAATTTAATAAAGCTCAAACCGGTTAGCAAAAAGATCACAACTATCATCTTTTTCACAAAATCGCTAATAATGAACTAATTAACAACCTACACGTAAAACTCTATTCTATACACGTATAAATAATTTTTTGACGATGTATAGGTCCACACCAGCGATAACATTTAACGACAAGATTATCCATGCTAAACTAAAATTACAACAACCTCAGAACATTTTCTTACAATAGTTAACTCAAAACATTGAGCTAAAGAAAGCAACCTTTATAACAATGTGGGTATGATAACGACCTATTACAATAGTATATACGAAATCGATATATTTCGAAGTATCACATCTGTAGTATTTCCATACATTTAAATAGTAATAAATCTATATCTTTTATATATAACATACAAACATATTACGTTTACGAAAATGAGATTATTAACGAAGAATAGTTATAGTGAGTAGTTATGTAGTAAGTCTCAAAAACAAAAATCATCTTTACAGAGCTCCTCTATTTCCTAAAAATCCTTTAACAAGATTCCACGTGTTTTTAATGAGATGTATATATGTTGTCCTCTCTGCGTCATTCAAATATTATTGTATTTCTATAACCTGTGTTAAACACTCTCTTTTTGCTGTGATTGATTGTGACAAAGGTACTTCTTACAGCAAAAATGCATAAAAAAGTAGACATCTCTTATGCATTTTTTCTAATTACATTTAATTGTATGCTTATGTTTTAGTACTATTTTTTTATACATATGAACGGTGTTCGCAAACTGAAGATTTTTTGTGATAAATGAACAAACAAACAAAAAAAACATGGAAATGCAAGGTCAGTAAAAATCACAATAAAAGATGAAATATCCTCTGTTTAGCAAAACAATTAGTCGGAACAATTAACCGGAAACAAACAAAAATAACAAATACACATACTAGAAATAATAAATAGCACGCTTGCAAATTTAACTGACATATTCTATTGGCATCACTCTAACTTTTCATAGTTAAACAAAGGTCAAACAGTATAATGCTTTGGTTTTTTTCTAGGTCAGAAATTGTCCTTACACGTCGACTTCTCATTGATTGACTGATTGTTTTGAAGGGAAGTTTACATAATTTTTTTGAAACCAGGTACAGCAAATGTGATAACTTATTATTTTTGTGTCTAAAAACCATCATCGATAATGACTTCGTCTACAGATTCTCCACTCGCATTTGGCGTATCCTTTCGTTGTTGTATACACTGTCGAACCGTCTTGAGGATGATGTTGACTCGACGGTCAATCGCGACATAGTGAGGTTCCCACAGGATCGGGTCGAGGGGATCGCGAGCCAGTGATTTTTTCAGTGCATCGCTCAGTCTCTCTGGTCCATTGTGGAACCTAGAAAGAGATTAAGAAGAAAAAGTCATTAGTTTCTCAATTTTTATTTTTAGTTATTATATGTACGTGCTGAATGTGCATTTAATGATAAAACACGTCCTCAGGATAAATCATAAACTGGTATGTGATAACATTATGTAACAGACTTCCGGTTCAGAGGGAGGCTGAATAATATCTCGTGGTGTAAACAACATCTTTCATTCACAGCACGAACTATACATGTATTCGAGTTTTATGACTTTGTTTACTGATATAGTACGTGTATTGATAAGTATGCACTTTGCCTCCATTAAACTATAGTTCTGGATAAAAACGTGTGAGACAGACAGAGACATTCTGGTAGACAGCTCAACTTCCTGCTTTTTCATTCCTGATGGAAAACTATCTGAGAATGTGATCCGGATTCCACTCTCGAGCAAGGCAACCTCCTTTTACCAATCTTGTTCTCTTAATCCATATTTCATATATCGGAGACTGGGCTCCCATTTGAGTTGCTTAACAAGGGGCATCGACATGTCAGTTCAACTCCGGATGGATAACTGGTTTTAGCCAGACTCGTAATAGGAATAAAATGCGAACACGGTTTTTTCTACTCTCTTGATTCTCGTCAACAATCTAACTTTTCCTCTCACATTCCATTCTATCGCGAACAGCAGGTCAACAAGTCAAGATATATCTTATTTTTCTCAATGGAGTAAGCAAACGAAGTACTTTCTATTATATCCGAGAACGGAATAGGAAGAAAAAAAACTTTTAGTTTATTTCATTTATCAAGTCAGCCTCTCAAAATGGGAATGAGTGGGGCTGGATATATATGATAAAGAACGGGTAGCTGAATGGTGGAACAAATTCCAGAGATAGTTGGAAAAAGACGTTAGCAAAAGATTGTGGGGGTGAGCTCGAGGTATTTTTTACGAGACAATCAAAGAACTAAAAGTGCTGAAGAATAAATAAATAAAAAACTTTTCTGAGAGGTTTCTCAACTCACTTGATAAGTTTCTCTAGCGTCACCTTCCTCACAATGCAGCACTGATAAAGTGGAGCAAGAATGGAGACCTCGTCATGTTTACTCCTCCCGAAAGCTCGCCCATGGTCAAGATGTATGAGGAAGGTGTCATTCCCGAACATTTTGAAAGTTTCGTAGTGATGTCTGTCCATATTCCCCATGAGAAAGTCGAGCATAGCCATGTCCACAATGTCGAGCAGTCTTCTGCCCCGGTCGTAGGGAGGAGTTGACCGGATCAAATCACAATAGTCTCCATCCACCTCCCACTGTGCTTTCCTCCTCTTGTGATATGAGCGTCGCCACGGATGACGCCAAACTTTGCGAGCAGCTGCTTCTGGAAAAAGCAATTTTGTGTTTGAACAATCAATAAAGAGCACTTTGTAGCATCCCTTTTCACAATAATAGTTTCATTTGGAGGGAATTCATTCATAGTTAATAATATCCTTCAATGTAATTCCTCTTAAGCGTACCTTTGGGAGGGAGGAAGGCAGCAAATGAGCCTTCCAATGTATCAGGATTACCACAAATGGCATGACTCGTGTCACAGTAGTAGCTGCACTTGCCATGAAAGCAGATGTTTCCAGCAGGAGACACGAAAAATGTATGGAGGAGCTGACCCTCCGCCAGTGGATAGATTTCAGATGAAATATTGAGCAATCTTCCCGATACCGGTGGAGCCCTGAGAAATTATACCCAAACATATATCACTGATCACATCAAATTAATTTCCTTCCTCAAACTCTCTCTTTCTCTCTGACATGACTTGTGTTACACAAGTTTGAAAATACTTGTAGAAAAAAAAGAGGAAAGGTTCAAGTGGAATGGAACCGATTCTCTCATAAATTGTAGCAAAGGAGAAAAAATAGTTGAATTACCAGATCAAACCTGTAATTCAATACATTTCTGGCAATCAGAGGATTTCTCAAGAGAGCAAAGTGAAAAAATTGACATGAAAGAAGAAACCGTTAAATTATATGTGTGTGTACGTAATATATACCTCCTAAATCCTAAAACTCGGTCCAGATGAAATGCTGCAATTTCCGCGTTATGACGTTCAAAGTCGGTGAAATAAAAGTGATTTGGAAGCGTTTCTTGTTCTCGTGGAAATCTGTTACCAAATGTCAAAATCCAGTTATTCTCTCATTACTCATGGTTTATAAAAGTTGGGTAAACTTCTCTCTCTCTCATACCTCATAGGTTTAAACATAGCTTGACCGTTGGATTCAAAGTCCATGATAAGCTTAAGTTGAGTGCCCCCCTCTTTCTGCTCAATATGGACAATCTCCTCAGTGGCCATGGCTTTTAGTAGGTTCTCCATTATAGTGTCAGATTCACTATACAACGACTGCTTTCGGATAAGCAGTTGGAAGCGCTCAAAGGAAGTTAGATTCGGTCTACTCCTGAAAAAAACAAAAACATAGCATGCACATTATTTTTTCATCGAGCTGTTAACCCAACACAGATGCGCAAGCATTTCTTCTCTAAACAATTAATCATTCCAGTTTTTTTCAACATTGATAAATTAATCAGTTCTCCATTCCTGACACTTGATGACGCTTTCCTGACTTTGACCTCACATTGCTTAGCCTGATTTTGGCTTATTTTATCGACGGAGTTGGAGTGTGAAGCAGATTAATTACTGAACCTCACCCACTCCAAATTTTCCTTTTACGCCATCTCCCCTTCTTCCCCACACGTGGGGACATTTCTCAAATGAGAATTCGTAATTTTAAATTTTGCACCATTGCCAAAGAAAATTTCTTCCGAGCAGAGAGAGAGAGAGCTCTCTCCGTCAAAAAATCCTCTCACAATTCCCATGTTCCTTGTCAACCAAGAAAATATGTTGGGGAGAATGTTGAGGCAATCAAGGCAACATTATTTTCCTACGGTTTTCCTCAAATCCTATCAGAATCTCGTTTCCTCCCTGTAATTGAGCAGTAAACAGTATGAAATTGGTGGATTCATCATTCTCGACTGCTTCCCCTTTCCTTACATCACAAGGATTTACGAGGGTAAACACACCAGGGAAAATGAAGTTGGCACGCGGAGCAAGCTAATTGCGAATTGAGCTGGGAAACGCCTTCCCTCTCTGACGACACTACATTTTATTTATTTTCCCAGAGAAAGTTTACATCATGTCTACCAAGACGCGCTAGGAATATCCGTAAAAAAGTTTTTCTCACTCTTTACAATTAAAACGGAACTGTCTGGTTGTCTGTGTGTGAGTCTTGTTTCTTATATAATAGGGAATGTTAATATCATTCATTCCTCTTCTCACGACGATCCTCATTACCCCGTCAGACTTGTCTCTTGTTCTCGAATTGCGTATGAATGAAGGTCTTTGCATGGCAAAATTATTTATGCACATCGCGAGCGAACAGATTCGCAGAGAGAGATAAAATAAATATGAAATCATATCTTTTTTCCTTTTTACACGACCTTTGGCTACATAAACTGGTCCACCCACTCACGATCAGCTACTGGGCAGCAATCATACGCAATATTTGAGGGAAAAGGAAACATCAACAGTTTTCCATTTTACTTCCTTTGAAGCTTACAGCGCAATTAGTCACTCGAGTGTAAAAAAAGCAAAAAGGGGAATGTTTCAGTAAATATTTTCAAGATTAGATTAGATCCTGAGGAAATTGCTATTTTTGATATTTTCATTTGAAGATAATCAACTTTTTTTCTACACATTCATCAACCTGACTAACCTTGTATTTTTCTCTTTTTTAGCAATATATACTTTGCATATTTAAAGGATTCATATAAAATGGCAAGGAAGTTTGTTAGGTAGTGAGAGAGGGAGAGAGAGAGGTAAAACGGGAAAAGGGAGATTATAATTTTTGCAAAAAGTTCTATTTCTCCTTTGTTTTTCAAGTGCCACCCACTTGGCATAAAAGTAATGGTGTTTTCTACGAGTCATTAAAAAATACATAAAAATCTAGCTTCAGGGAGAAATGAATTTAGGTTCACTTCACTCATCCTGTTTCTTTTCCCTTCCACCTGGGCATTATTTTAAAACAGGGTTCATTTTCCAACAAGGAAAAAGCTCCTTGTTCATTTTTAAAATGGCAATTCACTCTATCCTTTGCGAAAAAAAAGTGTCTGAAGAGATTCTAAGAAACGAATATTTTTATATGTAAGGTAGGCATCTCTCTTGAGCAACACAGACTAATATACAACCTTGCTCAAGAAAAGCCTCAGATAAAAACAAATGGATTGAGCTCATTACATTTACAGGATCCACATGAAAGGGAAATGAAGAGAAAGACAAGACTTGTGTATTTCTCCCTATCGTTTTCCAAATCGTCGTGTGATCTTGTTCCGTTCATTGTTCAAAGCGAGCAGGGAAACATGAGGGGGAAAACGGGCAATCTTTTTTAAAGGAAAGAAATGTTTATAGAGACTCCTCAAGTTTCTTAAGATATACACGTTCATGTTTTTTCTCTGAAAGCCTTCCTATGCGCTCCGTTTGATTCTGTGAGATATCAAGTCAAGCATTTTTTTCTTTCTTTTGTACATCCTCCGGTTCATTTCATTGCATTAACTTCCCTTTTGCCCACACATTCATTCAATTACCTCTCCATACAGTGGTCGTCCTAGTTTTCAATATTATGTATTTTCTCGCACACGCTTTTTCCTTGAGAGAAAAATATATACAGGGGAAGTAAAAAAATGTGAAGAAAAAAAACTTGTATGCGTGTATGGAACTCTTGTTCTCTTGAAGGATTCCCTGAAAAACGGTCGTATCGCTATCAAAGCTAAGAAGAGTGATTGGATTAAGCTGGCTTTGCGACAGAAAAGCCTCTCTGGCTCGTCTCATCTTCTTAAAAACATTCCCGATTTTGCCAGGGCGGAAAAGCCTGTTTCTCTACGTGTTTTTGTTTCAATCCTCAATAGCACCGTCGATATTTGTAAGATTGGATCAGTCACATATGCAATGCAGACGAGGACCTTTAGTGTAGAGCGAGGTTGAAAGAAGAGGAAAAAATACACAATTGCAAATCCCAATTAATTCCAATTTCCTCCTTCCGACAATATCTGCTCACTCAGCTACTCTGCTCGTAATACCCTGACCACCTAAAAGTGTATTGCAATGAGAAACCCTAGAAAGCACCGCACACGCCGAAAAGATATTTTCTTTAGCTTTTAATTCTGATAGAATTCATGATGCTAGGAGAAAAAAAGTGTAATAAAATGTTTACACGAGAGCAAAAAAAAAACTGCAACCTGCAATAAAAAATCTTTGTTTCTTTGCCTTGCGCCATTCGCAAGGGAATGGGATGAAAAAGAATCAAATAAAACGAAGGGATATCTCTCTCACAAGATGTGGAATTGCAGGAGATGAGAATGCTTGCAAACATTATCATGCATGCTTGCTGCTCGAAACAAACCACCGGGTTTTTTTCTGCAAATTTATTTTTAAACTGGGTCTCTCCTTTCTGTACTCAAGTGAGAGAAAAGGAAACAGAGGAAATTACTGGTTTCCCGAAAATTGATAGCTAACTTCCTCTTCCTTTCATATAACTTTGGCTGGGTGGTTATTTAATGAAAGAAATAATTTAGTGTATATCTCTATAGAAAAATGAGATTGGCGGTGTGGATTTATTTAAAATTGTGGACGAGAGGTTCATTTTGAAACATAAAAATTGTGACAAGTGGGGGGTAAATTTTTTTCGGATGTAAAACGTCTAAAAAATGTAATAAAAGAGGAGAAGGAAAGATTACCGAAAAATATTCTATGGGATTAAATATTATGTATCATATCAGGGGGCATGGAACATGAGCTAAAAAAAAGTCTCTGATTACATCAAACACACACTCTCTCTCATCCTCTTTCATCCTACACTCGTTTCTACTCATCAATTTGTTGAGAATGGAGAGGAAGTTGAGAATTTTTGAAGAGGATTCTCTTCTCATAAAAAGCAACAGCCAATATATTAATTTCATGTGATTACTACCAGGATGATGAGGATGTGAAGAGAAGAGAGATCCATCCAATTTTCCCATAAAGAAAGGGCGTAATATTGGGAAACTTTTTCGTTCGTAAATATCACAGATGAAAAGACAGGATTTTTTTCCATACGGAGAAAAATTCTAAAAATTGTGTTTTTTTCTTCTCTTTCATCAGCTGATACTTGGAAGAAGGATGGGAAAAAGGAAAGTTTTTCTTGTCTCTTTCATGTTATTCACAACGATGATTAGATTTTTTGGAGAAAAAGTTTTATTCAGTTTGTCACATGGCTTCCGATGGACAAAAGAATGTATCCAATCTGTAATAATCCTGGGAAAGGAGGAAGACCGGGGGAAAATTGGAAAGGACAATATTATTTATGATGAGTATTTTTGGAAAGTTGTGAACAGAGGAGGAAACCAGCTATTAAATGAAAATGAACCAGAGCGGAATGAAAAGAGACATGATTAAAAGGGAAAGAGTTATTATGAGGAAAATCTCATCACACAACCTCCAGATACATAAATGAACGACAAACAAGAGAGAGAGAGAGAGAACATCTGTGAAAAATTACTTTTTTTCAAGAGACACAAAAAAAAGTTTTCGCTTGGAAAAGCATGTTTCTCAATGAAGCCTCTTTTGCAAACAATGCGAGGGCGGGAGTAATATAAAAAAAAGTGATTATTTCAAAGTGTGACGAGGGAGGATTTTCTCAATGAAAATATTATCTTCCCATTTTGTGTCGCAGAGAACCACAAGGTGGAAAATATGAATGTTTCTAATAAAACACTCCTGTGCCACATTTTTTCGCTAAAAATAGGCTTATCTTTTAAAAGTTTTCGACAAGGGAGATGACGCCACCATCAGGAATGTGCTGGAATGTATAGTGTTCAATAAAAGGGAGCAATCTACCATGTGTGGTCTCGAAACTTCCATATTTATCAGGAACCCAGAAAGCGCTTCTTTTGAAAGTTGCAATTGCACAAAAGAATTCGTAGGAGTTTGAAAAATGCAGGAGAGTCTTGAGATAAATAAATAAATAAGTGAGGAGGAGACAAGAAAAAAATTCTTTGATGTAATGCATATGACATGAAGGGAAAAAGATAGCTTTTTCACTCACCCACTCTACAAAACAAAAAGTGTACCTTGTGGAGAGATGCACAGGAGATGAGGAGAAAGTAAAACAATTTTTTAAGGTCCAGTGTTTCAAGTGGGGAATGAAAAGAGCAAAAAAATGTTTTATGCATGATAAAAGCCAGCTTTCTGCGTCTGGTTTTACAGCCTTGTCGTGTCGCACATTTTGCTTTCGGGTGCTGGAGAAAGTGGTGATGTATTGTATAATATAATGTGATGATGTTATTACGCAGTGAGCACCACGACCACGATGAGGAGGAGCATTTAATATAAAAACATGAAAGGGTATTTTCCACAGGAAATGAAATGGAACGTTGCCTCAGGTATTGTGCTTAAGCTTATTTACTCACTCAGCAAAATTGTATCAGCTATAATAATGCCAACCTGCTGGAGAACTTTAGATGGAGAGCGTGACGCCACAATAATTTCTTCACGTTGTCAATGTTCATGTCCTGTGCTTTCTCGAGATGGGACAGCCACCCACGTTATAGCTGTGATGGGGTATGCACGAAATGTTGTTGAGGAGTGATATACAATAAACAACATGTCAGCAAACTTTTTTTAGCTAGAATTTCCCACAATTTCCGATGAAAAAAGGACTGCGGAATCATCATCTGCCTGAAATGTTTTACACTAGTTTTGTTGACAACTGTGGTGGCAAACTGGACGTAACATTGCCACCGCAGGAGGCTCAAAGAGAAAGTCACTTTGACTTTCTCACTTTTTCCTGTCTCGTTCCTCGTAAAAGCATATCTGTCTAGTGTCTGGTTGGAGAATTTCTCTTCTTGTCAGATTGATTTTTTTCCAAAGGGAAAAAAACAAACAGAATTCTCCCTTATTCAGCATTTACTTATTTCTATTTACTTTTTCTCCTCTGGAAATATATTGCCTTGGGAGAGAGGTGGAAAACACAATAGGAAAGATTCCTGAATTGCCAGATCTAGATCAAAATTCATTGTGCAAATATCCTTCACACGAGGATATCCTGCTGATGATGCAAATCAAGTGTGGACAGAGTCAACAGGAATTTTAGTCAACACCCTGACATAAAACGTAAACACTCTGGAAATTCCAGCTTCTCTCCTCTCTGAAAATCGGTTCACCGACTAAGGTCCCAAGCCACTTTGGAAAATGCTCTACTTTAAACACAAGAGGACACAGAGAGATGGTCTCTCCATCAAAAAGTAAATAATTCGATTTCTTCATGGTGACTTGTCCCTAAAAGCAGTGGAGTGAAAGTAAGCAAACTTTTAGCACTTTCCGCCAACACGCACGCAGACACGTATGGCAACACTATAGGGAGAGAAAAAAACATGCGGGCTCTTTCAGTGTCTAATACATTGTGCCGACACGACCCTCCCTCGAAAAAGCAACTTCACAGAGAGCAAAAGGAATCTCGAGAAAATCATTTATTGATCATTGAACCATATTTTACGAGTGTCTCCTCTTCAAAAAGCAAATAATAATGGAGGGAGGAAACCAGGTGCATATGCGACCAAACTCCATTATATAACCCCGCGTGGGCTAACTTTATTACCATATTTCCCTCCCTATTTTCTATTCTCTCGAGAAAGAGGTTCCTCCACCTCATGTCAAGCATACATTACATGGCTGCTGATTAGATGAAAATTATCCTCCAGTGTAGCAACTCATCATCCAGAGAGAAGTTTTATGTTCCCTGAGAGAGAGAGAGAGAGAGAGAGAAAGAGAGAGAAAACATGCTGGAGAAAAAAAACTCGTTAAATTTATATTCACCCTTCTCCCGAGAAAAGTCACCTTGTTCACCTGTTCGACAACTGTGCACCTTATCTTTGTCCTGAATTCAGTTCAAATTTTATCAAGGGATCTGACATCTTTGTGTATTTATTCTGCCAGAAAAGAACCCTGTCAGGCTTAAATCAACTAGTTAAGAAAAGGAAATGCGGGATAGACTCTGGAGAAAGGGAAACTCACACAATAACTTTTCAGGAAAGAACCCTGTCACAATTTATAATGCTTGTCTACTTACATATGCATTGTGTACATGGTGGAGTCTCGGGGAGAAAAAACGTATTTTTTAGCTCCATCATTATACATGCATACAATATAGGCCACGATGGGGGGATATAAAGCTTCTAGCTCATCACCATAAAAAAAGTTCCTCTCTACAAGATCTCAAGAAGTAGGCTGAGAAGCCTATACCCTCTGAAAAGCATCTCCCTTGAGGTCCTTAATTCACCAAAGGAGAAAAAATAGGACTCCATATTGTCCTTTAAAAATATGTGTACGTAGGTATATAGGACCACCAACGCACGAGCTGGATCTCGAAAGATGCATTTTGCATGGTAAACAGGAATGGAAAATCTTCCACAATGAGTTATGCTCTGGAAATACTGAGAAAATTGACACAATGCACACTTCTCTTGGAAAGCATTTTTTTATATATATTTTCTCCTTCGCTGTGAATAATGTAGAGTGGAGGGCACACTCCGTTCCTCCAATTTTGCTCCTCAGAAGGGGGCAATATAACCTCCACTTTGGGGAAAATGTAGAAAGATACGATGACTTTTTTTTCTCACTTTCTTTTTCTCTCTTTTTTTTGCTCATATGTAAAAAAAGTCATTCCCTTTTTTGCTCAAGCATCAATGAATATAATATGGAAGTACTTGTGACAATCTTTGACAATGGAAGAGCACGGAGGAATTCTGCTTTCAACATTTCCGTCTACCACATCGTCCCCACTTGTCTCTCCACATGGATGTTAAGTACATCAGAGATGAAGATGAGTCAGGATAGAATAGAAAAATGTCATATTTTTCCTTCTTCGCCCTGATAAAGAAATAAAGGGGGAAATGGGAGCTAAATATGGATGTTTTTGTGAAAGCCTCCCTCAAAATGGTGATGGGATAATACATGCATATAAAAATGTGTCGACAAGGACAATCATTTCCTCATGTGCCAAACTAAAGATAACTTGATCCTTTATATTGCGCACTTTCTCCAGCCAAGGAAAAAATTCCCGAAAAATCTCCCCCCTAATAATCGTAATTGTAGTGGAAAAGGATAAAAGGAAGTTTCCAAAGGATTTTTCATCCTTTCTTCGGACCCCCATCAAATATTATCCTTATTCGAGATGAAAATCCCTTCAAGGGAAAAAACTTTGAGGAAACAAAGGATCGTGTCGTAACGTTACTTTAACATTCTCATAAAATCTAACTATACCCCATTAACATACGACGACAATACACAAAAAATCATTGTATTTTTCCTCCTTAAATATCTTGTTAAAAAAGGACAAAAGCTTTGAGTTATGTAAGAGGACAAGAAGGGTTGCTGTTTTTTCTTAGCGACATGCCACACTCGGCATTTCAAGTGTGGATTAATGGCAAGCCTAATGCTCTAAGTCTGTAATGGCTCACACGCCCATCATCCTCAGCCTTGGGATTTTCTTTTTCGAAAAAAAACCGGGAGTAGTACAGAATCACCAGTACCTCGTGCACTTTCACCCTTTTTCTCAGTCGTTGTCCTTATTATTATTACATTAGGAGAGAGGGGAGAGGTTCCGGAGAAAAATAAAAACGAGGGCTTTACCACAATCTCTTTCATATTCCTTCCGTCCATTAAGACCATTAGCGGGCTTCTTGGGAAAAGTAGAGAGGATTTTTGTTTTACCCTTTTGTTTATCGGAGCAAAGCAGGGAAAAATCACGACCGTGGAAGATACGGTTATTATCGAGGATGAAGAAAGAGGTCCTCAAAAGATCTCGTGAGTTTCTGATAGTGACGTCAACTCTGGGAGTTGATTATTATTACACCCATTTAAAATTGAGAGCTAATGAGATGATAAAAAAGAGCCTCTCTTCATCTTCATTCTTAATTGTTAGCATCGTGTTTGATGTAATATATGGGTTAACAACTTTATCGTGCTTTGATATGGAAAGAAATCGTGAGATTTTCAAAAGGATTCTTGTAGAGTTCTATTTTTTTCTCACAAAAGTGTGAAAAAGGGTTGATGAGAAGATGGGTATTTTGAAGAGAAAAAATCGGATAAAACTTACTCAGTCTCAATTCTTAGAACATCGGCAATTGTAGGATTGTCCCTTTCAACCCCATCGAGAATCACGTAGCCTTTCCCTTTAGGATCGAGCATAGCTTGTAAATCTTCATAGAGGTCCAATGGCGGCTCAACTTCGTTCCCTGTGATACTGTTTTCTTCACTCTTTGGCTTTTTTAAGTTCCTGTGAGGAAAAAAATAGCAAGATTTAGGTTGGCATCTTCAAAACATAAAAGATGGTAAGGGCTTCATTTTCCAATTACGACATTGGCTAGTGTCAGCTTTAGCATCTCTCAGAGATGGCTTCACTTGATAAGAAAAAATATTTAAAGAGAGGCAAATGAATGAGAGCCTCATTGCGTCTTGATGAAAACTTGTGTGTAAATGTCAAACAAAGCGTGTACATAATTCATGTAATCTTTTACAAGCGATTACAACAGTCCACACAATTACATTCCAATGAGCAAACACGACATTTGAACAATGTATCCCGCTCGACAGCCCCTGAGGATATCAAGTCTTTATGAAAAGAAAAGGTCTCCCATTTTTCGAACCTCTTTTTTATTAAAGAGGATCTTTATAGTGAGATGGAGAGGGAGGGAGGCAAGGAATGACGAGGATAAAAAATTTATATCTCATGAATGCGTGATGAGTCTCATTTATTATTGACATGATTACAGTCTCTCTCAAATGTTTTTCTTCATCAGTCTTTTAGATTCTCACATATTGCAAGGATGGTAATGATCTGATATCTGATATGTAATTGAGGTGTCGTGCGCTTCAAAAAAATTCAGACTTGCTGTTACGACCCTTTTTTCAATTTGAGCAAGATGCTTGTGTTGTGAATGTGTTTGAAAGTTTTGAAAGGTGGTAATGACACTCAACCTAGGATAATTATATTGTACACGGTGACGATATGAAATCTCATCATCCGTCTCGTGCGCTATGGGAAGATGACTAGGCTACATAATTACTACATGTTAACTGACTTTGAAGTAATAACAGAGTTTGGAAAATTTATTGGTAGTTGAAGAGGGGCTTCTTTGTTGATTAACTTGTCCACAAAATGTTTGTTTTTTGACACTTACTTGTTAACAATTTGGCTGATATTACTGGGCTGGGCGTATTGGACTTTGTCATGTAGAATTGTACTATCACGATGCTGCCGAATGACTACTTTGGCAGCGGATAATTTACTATTGGCATACTGGTTCTCGGCAGTGTCCCCTCCCATTGGGGCAGCTGGAGCACCAGCGGCACCACCCGCTCCTGTTCCTATACTAGCCCCGCCACCCGCCGCCTGAGCGGAGACCACTTGACCTGAGCCTGGATTGTCGCCATAGCTTGCGCCTCCTCCTCCGCCTGTTGATACTCTGCCAAAGTTATCATTGTTCATGCGGTAGTGGACATCCACTATGAGTAAAAGTGTAAGGCCTATTAGAGCCCCCGAAAGGGCCAAGCCCATACGTTCTTTCCACTTCATCTATCACAGCGTCGCTCCTGCATCCTGTAACAAAAGATAAGTTATAGGAAAAATTATTCATTTTTTTCTGTTGTGAGTTGCGTCTTGCGACAAAAAATACATCATATTTTAGCTGCTTTCAGGCTTACACGCTAATTTACGAATAGTTTGCAAAATTGAAAATGCAGATGTAAAGTTGTTTTTTTTGGGGGCTACAAGCGCAAAAAATAAATTGGGGTTGCTGTAAGAAGAAGCTTTTTGTTTAGAATGGGGAAAGATTTTGCGTAAGTGCAGTGGGGTCCAACTTCGAGTGACAGAGTGACTCTGTGCATTATGCTTGCCTTGTTATTATGCTGATATGAGTAATAACAGGGTAGTCCAAAGTCATCCTTCTACTTTTAGAAATGTGAGGGGGCGACATGCACTTTAATAAATAAAAATTGTGGAGGTATTTGTGTGAGTACAAAACGAGTTTGAAAGAAATACTTTATGATGAGGGATACCGATGCGTGATTTTTTCATTAAAAAATTTCATTTTTTGTTCTTCTCTCATTCCCTTTTGAAATAGTTCCTTTTGTTTGAAAAATTAATTACATCAGACAAATTATGTTGAGAGGAGAAGCTTTGTGAGAAATGAAGACGAAAGTGATAAAATCTTAATTTGTACTTTTTTATGTATATATTTTTGGGAAAATTTCGTAAATGAAAATTAAGAGAGAAAATGAAAAGAATACATCTTATCTAGAGATACAGAAATAATAAAAAAAAAATGTAAAGTGGAAAATCCCACAATAGGGAAACTATTGAAAGTGTTATTAGGTCATGTGTGCAACGAACGTGTGCAAATTAGGAAAAGCATAAGATTTTTGTGTAGTTGGGTGATATATCATTGTATGTAGTGCAATAATATGCATTAATTTGTCTGTGCAGACAAGAACGAGGGAATGACAAATGTTTCAAAAAATGACTAATTCAGCACTTTCGTTTAGCTTGTTGGGATGGAAGAGGAACAATGTTAAAATGATAATGAGTTTCGACATTCCCAGAGAAGATCCTGTCTTCAGTCAGTAGCTGTTCGTTTTGAGTTTTTGATAAAGTTTCGTTTGTAGGGCGCATTTGCATGATTTCAGCGTTTACAATGTTTGGTAATTCTGAATTGCGATACAAGATTTACATGACAGTGCTACACGGCACAATTTTGAAATTGAATAGCCTCTAAACACACTCTCGTTCTCATGCCCTTCCGCTTGTGTGTAAAATTGTGTTGGTTGTTTTGCCAAAGTTGACATGACACATTTCCGGATGATATGACTTTAATGGTTCACATTCAAAATTTTCAACCATTTTTGGCATATTTTTTATTTATCTATTTCATGAGATATGAAGCAAAGCTTTTGACTAACTGGATAGTTTTGGCCAATTAAAATTGCACCTGCAGTGTATAACCCCGTTTTAATTAAAGTACATAAAGCCTCTGCCCTGGCACACTTTCCGCGACAAGGCTTTGTCTAATCATATTCTTCCCTAGTGCATCCAGTTAGTCCTATCTTATCCAAGCTAACATGAGCACACAAAATATATTTTGACATTTGTAGCCTGATAAGGGGCTAGCTAGCAAGAGCCTATTAAAAGTTGTACATTCTCATAAAACATGATGAGAGAGAGAAAAATAGTTAAAAACAGGGACGAAAGTGGTAATAGCAGTTTAGATAAGGGGATCCACCTTGATTGAGGCAGTCAAAATGCCGCTATTCACTAGACGGGATGATCCCCCATGAGATAAACATATTTTATGCAAAGGCAATACTATACCCGTGTGGAAACTTTCCTTCTATTTTTACATACTCTCCTCTTTTCAAATTTCCGCAATTCAAAATTAATGGTGTGATAGTCTCGACAACTATAGCTCTTTCTGATTAAACGGATGATGGATGCCAACCACGTAGAAAATGTTTACGACACACGAGAACTTGCAAGTAAAACACCGCTACAATGCCCTAACCAACTCCTGTCATTTTTTATCCTTCTCATTCGCTCCCTCACACAGAGTCAGTGAGAAAAAAAGGAGTAATCAGATAATCTCGCAATTTCCTCTGAACATTGTAGAAAAGCCTAATGCACCCACACACGTGTGTCTCTTTCAAATGGATAATATATAGTTCATGGACACGACAGACAAACACTACTACGGTTAGCTGAGGCAAGTAAAGTGGCTCCTAGGTTTACGACGTAGTCATACACCTAACCTGGTGCTCTTTATTCTCACCTCGGTAAAAAAACACAGGACCATACTTACATACTTATTTTTTTCAAGAGACGAAGAAAAAATGATAAAATCCCCCGATATAAAAGTGGTAGCAGTTACATTACCTGGGATAAAAGTGGAATGAGGAGGATAACCATTAACAGGATCCTTGTAGTAGAAAAACCTTTCATTATCATAACACGACACTTGCATACCTACATGCAAGAGTGCCACCTCCGGTGGGAGAGAGAGCGAAAACGGGCTTCTTTATAGTTCCGTAATAAAACCCTTTTCTCACTCTTATTTTGTGCATCAACTTCTTTGTGTAAAAAAAAGGTGGAGGGATGGAGGAAACTTGTTCAGTCAACTAGAGTCTAATGCATGTTATTAAATTAACCTCGGGAATAAAAAAAGAGTAAACTTTTCTCTCCATTTTCCCTCCGCTCCAGTGCTTCTCTCATTTTAAAACAATCAACGGGTTCCCCAGCTCTCAGTGGAACTGGAAGGGTAATGAACGTGGAAATGGAAAAGTGGAAAGGAGGAGGGGCTTGAGAGAGAAGGCTATTAAAATGATAATATTTATTGGTCATAGTGAACAGAGGAAAAGAAAAGTAGGTTGAGAGAAAATGTGGATGACAAAGTGGGAACGAACATGACTCTTCAATTTAAGCCTATTCAGAATCCTCCTCGTGTCGTTCTCCATTTTATGAGGGAGAGACACACATTTTCAAAATCTGGAAGTAATCTCCTCCATCTCATATCTGAAATGGGGGATGACATCAATGACCTGATTGGATTCTGGAGGGAATTTCCCTTCTAGCCATTTTCCCTTTTTAGTGCTCAAGTTCTCCAAATAAATAGAGGATATTTATGGGGAGAGCGAGCTTACGCATGGAAATCTTTTGAAAACAGCCTTCAAGCCAGATTTTACAGGATATTGAGGCTATTATGGGACAATGTCGTTAAGATTCAGAATGAAACCAGAATTTCAGAGGTCTTGCAAGAATATGCAAAGTTTCACGCCGATTAAATGCAAACCCTAATTTTATAAATCTGACTATAGAGACAGATTGCCAGCTCGCTTGTAATAAATATGTAAGTGTGTATCTCCAACAAACTACAATTTCATTAAAAACAATCAATCAAAATTATATAAATAAAGAAAATCTGAAAAGAGTAAAAAAAGATTTGCATTAGGATCCATATCCTCCTGTCATTTCTCTTTGAGCACATTTCCTCTCCACGCAATCAACATATTATCCGACTCTTAGGATATTTACGAGGAAAACATCTCCGAGAGTTTGTTAAGTACACAAGGAGAATGTTTGAGAGAAGCCGTCACTTCTTGTTTTCGTAATATTCGTTGCATCATATGACACGAGCAAATTGTAGTAAAGAGAATGACTCGAACAGATTTTCCTCATTTCCTGATGTGGATTTTGGATGTGGATGAGAAAAAGGATAAATTAAACTAGACAATGGGCTTTCTGTGGAAGAGGTTTTGTACATATTGAAAAGTGGTTTGGTTTGGTTTTGTATGAACACATCTGGAAACAGCTATACCTTATTTGCAGTAGCGCTATGCGCCATCAAAGGAAAATGTATTATTGTCAATGAGACTTTTATAATTTATTGCAGATCCACATCACATCTCTGAAAATGTTTTCCCGTTGACTTTGACAAAATTAAATGAACATGAAAACTCCCTTTTCAATCCTACATCATCAAACCCACTAAAAGAAACTGGATGAGGATGCCGCATAGTGAATGACGCTTGTTATTTCTCTTGATTTCCTATTGTGGAATATTTCAAGGGAAATTAATGATGAAAGAGAATGCATTTCATGCGAATGGTGGGATGAAACAAATTTCAAATTTCATTTTACTTCTCCCCTCCCCCTCTTTTCTCTCTTCTCTTGTGAAGGGGATCCCTTTTGTAAAAAAAAGTTTTTATTTTGGAGAACAGCTTGTTTTATTTATCTCTTCGTGTCAACATCCCATCAGCATTTTTTTCAGAGGAGAAAGCCAGTTCCTCTTGTGTGAAGTGAATAAAAGGAGGAAAAGGAGTATTAAGTATGAGGTTTTCCTCTACCTATAGACATCTCCTCCAATCAACTTTTACTTTTCCTCCAATCACCCTCCGAAAATGGTTGTAAGAACAAGAGAGAGAAAATGAACCGGTTGAGGGGTTCTCTATCGTGTGGCTGGATTCCCATTTCTAAACAAATTACCACATCAATTCAACGGAAAACTATGCCTCAAGTCAATTACTTCTCAAGACTCCACTTTTCTTCTCCCCTCTTTCCATTAAGGAAACCACTGGAAAATAAATGAATCAAGGTGGATTCACCAAAGCGAAAGAAAAAGTTTTGTTTTTCTAAAGGAAAAACTTACCCCACTTGTTTGCAAACACATGGACGCTTTCACGTGAGAGGAAAACAGGGAAAAAGTTTTATGTTCCCTCTTCATTTGCATTTTTTACCAAGTCCCATTTTACCGGGAAAGAGGGGACAATCAATATAACTCCCTGAGTGTGTATTTACTCCTGTGGAGGAAATGTAATCAATCAATTTGAGAGGGAAAGGAAGAGAGAAAAAACAGCAAACCGTCAAATATTCTTTCTTTGTTTTATCACCAGAAATAATCTTCCATGTTTTTAGGAAAAGGAAGAAAACAAAACACACTTGTCAAACATGAGCCAACTCAAAACCAGCTATCAGAGTAGATAAGGATTTATACGATAAAGAGGGGAAATGTTTATTTAATGGATTGTAAACAAGGGAGTACGCATGTTAGTTGAGGAAGTAAAACGCTCCGTGATACACATGCAACGTGAGTGGAAAATGATTGATAAATATTTTCGCAAGAAAAAGGAACAAAAATAAGGTTAAACATTTTTTCCAGAAGTACGGAAGCCATCGAGAAAAACCAACATGGGAGTATTCTTTAAAAAAATAAAAATAAAACAATGAGAGCATTAGGTGGAGGGATTGTGTACACGAGGAAATGTAAGTAAGTAAGCAGCAGATGACGGGATAAAAAAAGTTTGAAGGATTTCCTTCAAAACTCACAAAATAGGCCAAAAGAGAAAAAAATGAAATCAATCCTTGTAAATAAGTTGTGTGCTTTTCAGGAGGAAAAAATTCAAGACAGCTTGTCTCCTCCAATATGGCACCAGACCCTCATGTAAATCTCATTTGAGTCTTGATACGAATCACAGGCACATTTGTGAAAGATATTTTGGATTTCCAGAGTGAAAAAAAGTAACTGTATTGAAAAGTGTGTTGGATGTTGATCATGCAAATGTTTTGTAATACACAATCACATTACACAATCTCACAAGTTTTCTTCTACAAACACACTTGCAAGCTTTATCCCTGGAGGTAGAGAACTCTGCTCATTTACATTTTCACGACTCCATCATTCATGTAAACACAAGTTTCACTTCCCTCCTCAAACTTTTTTTCACTGAGAGGAGAAAAAAGGAAGTTGGGTTTATAAAGTAAACAAAGTCAGAGATGATGATATGTCAAGTTATTGTGCTCTACTGTAAATGGATTTCTTTTTGTGCTCCACTTTAGCAAAAGGATTACAGATATCCGTGACGGGAATAGAGTAAGCCTGGAAAATAGCCCTCGTCACAGGGATTATATTTTTTGAAAGAAAAGTGTGATTGCGAATTAAAAACCTCCTTTCCCGTCTCGCATCACGTCTTTAACTAATTTCATGAGAGTAGGAGAGCGACGCATATATCCATATTTTTTTTGCAATTATATTTTTTACATTCAACCACGGCAATATTTTATACAAACCAGACAGACAGCAACTTAACCACTATAAAATTTCCTCCAGAGAGAGAGAGCAAAAGCCCATAAAAATAGTCTGAAAAGATTGTATGATGTATATCCCCTGGCATGGCAAATCATCAACCGTCACGGTCATCATGGACAACATGCAGTTGCATACTTATAACACATTTTTCTCCAGTGGTACAATATGGGATACAGTTTATGTAATGCTTTAGTTATACAGCTTCTTTGATGAATGGTGATTAGACGAGTGGTGGCAGCTCTTTGCCTTGTGTGTGTGACACGACATACATATATCTTAACAAATGTCACTTGTGTATGTGCTCTATATTTTTCCCCTTTCGTCATAATATCCTTTTGAGTTTGCATCCCCATCAGAGAATATTATTCGGATGAAGAGAGTTAAGAGTGTGCATGCAAATTTGCAAGTAGATGATAATACCCTGTAAGTGTGCTAATGTATGCGATAAATGTTTCATTACGTTTTACCTTCCTTTTTTCGCGTGTGCTTTTTTATCAAATGAAAAATAAGAGGAAATTTTGTGCGGACAAAAGTGTCACATATATTTTATTCATGTCAGTTGGGAAAAAAATTCTAATTATGGAGAGTTTCTTTGTGCGACCTTCAAGTCCTTTTCATGTCAGAACCAGACATGAATGCATTTCACATAAAACAAATTTGCCATTGAGCCATTCCGGATTTCAAATGGGATTGGGTTCGTGACAAGAGAATGT
Source organism: Sinodicranocentrus sp. ZH6 (assembly GCA_027743935.1). Classification (NCBI taxonomy): domain Eukaryota; kingdom Metazoa; phylum Arthropoda; class Collembola; order Entomobryomorpha; family Entomobryidae; genus Sinodicranocentrus; species Sinodicranocentrus sp. ZH6. The sequence goes on along the minus strand of JAHZNA010000962.1, from coordinate 72,108 downwards.
TGCTGACTTTTCTGGTTAAATGAAATCACCCGAGAGTTTTTGGTTTAGGATAATGAAAATTCGTACTTACTCGACTTGACCCTATTCCTTTCACCTTTTTTCGTTGAATAATCAATGCTCATTAAAAATCCGACTTTGTTGCATAATGAGTTTTTTTACCAACTCGATTAATATTAATAATAAAACAGCTGATGCAGCTATATTTGAAAAAGGAGATTTGAGTAACATTCACTTTGAAAATTTCCTCCACGTCACTCACTCCATTCCATTTACCTCCACGTCCACCTCAACAAGCAAGAAGGAGACCATACATATCTACAAAATGGAAAGGAGAGGGATACACACTAAAGATAAGAGAAGATGATCACTGCAAAAATATGCAAATGCAGCAGGAGCAACATATTATACAGGTCTTGTAAGGTCACGACATGCCTTCAGGTCAGAAACAATCTTTATTACGAGATGTATAGCAACCTGAAAATAATCAATGTTTAAAAGAAAAAAATGTGTAGTAAACTGCATATCAACGTCGTTTTTGTAAAGTGCACTTTTTTCTGCACACTCCAACAGTCAACATTTTTTATTAATGGAGAAGGCAGCTGATTAGTACAAAAAGGAATCTAGACTTGAACACGAATCTTTTTCTCTCTTCTCGCCTAATCGACGGTTGATTGATGTCGTGCCAAATCAAATAAAATGCGAGAGGATGAAAAGACTTCAAATGATATATATTTTGTTGACTTGAAAAGACTTCAAATGATATATATTTTGTTGACTTGCATCCATATGCATCTTTCTAATCTTCTGAACAGATCATCTCATCATCATAATCATATCTTTATGTATTCTCTAAAGCAAAGTTGGGATAATGAGGGAATGTAATTCAGAGAAGGAGAACCTGATGGAAAAATAAGGATTTGAAGTAAACTGTTCAAACAGCACCCTCAATAATCAAACATCCAAAAATGCCCTCTCTCCGTAGAGGTCATTCACTCACGTCAGCAAAAAGAAACTGCATGGATGGCTTTTTAAAAAAAATCCCTCACAACAAGCCCAACACACAAACACACAGCTACGCAGAAAAAGATGTGGAGAATGGATTCCCTGGGATTGATGTAATACTTGTGAACTAGGAACACACACCACAAGGCAGCAAGTCATACAGAGAAAAATTGTTATCAAGACAGGAGCTTGAAGCAGAGAACTTGAAAAAAATTCCTGCAGCTGCTCCATTATCACTATATTATATATTCTCCGGCCAAAACACACTGCTGTGAGGATGATGAGAGGCTCTAAAAAAATAATAATTTTTGTGCATAAAATCTATCCAAAAGCTGGCTCTACAGACGTTAAGGATATTTTAATGGTGATGATGATTAGAGAGAGATGCTGTGTTGCACATTATTCGTGGAACAATAGTTAATTATCTATAGGGATCTTTAAAGAGGAAGCTAAGCTGTCATACCAAAAGATTTTTTTGGAAGTGAACAACTTCCACTTGCTTTACATTTTGCTATATATTTATACGCAAGCATGAAGCTTGTTGTTTCATTCAACTCTGATTAGCAATGCAAGCGAGATATTCTCTAGTCATCTATAAGTTCTCATTGATTCCTCTAATTAAAATGACCTTGAAGCGGAACAGCGTTGTGGATCCTTGCAAACCTCCAGATTGAGCTGGATGACCACCATAAAAAAAGTAGAATGTTGGAAGGGGATATATTTATTAAAATATTGAGTGTCTAGGTATTCTTCTCAATAATGATGTGTCGCGAATTCCTCATGTTTTGTAAACAATGCCGTTTCACGGAGCTGACTCTATTGTTAATTCTTTGAAACGACATTCCCACACCGGGTCGAAAACCAACATGGCAACTTCGATTATCATCATTACCATTATGTTTACTTTTTTTTCTCAAGACTAGTCCCCTCATTACAAAAGCTGATATGATGTCATTATACTCGCTACTTATTCCTTGTGGTGTACAATTTCAGACTAAACAATGTAGTCAATTGTTACAAAAAGAGGATTCTCCTTGGCCAAGTATTTTACCAAGTGTGACATACCCCAGGGTTTTCAAAAGGGTTAAGGAATATACACTCGTTTTTTCTACATAAAACACACAAAATTTATATTTTTTTACACGACATCATCCTCACAGCCAGCCTTCTCTGTTAGCTCAAGCAGTCTCGCATGTTTTTCGTAACAGTAATCCAATTTGGCAGGAGAACGGCCTTTTGTCTAGAATAACATTTTTTTCCTCTCATTTCAAAACACCTCCATAAACATTTTCATAGATGGCTTATAGCTCGTAAAACAAAGCTGTAGTTTTTTTATAGTGAGCATTTTATTTTCTTCTCTGGGTTTTTTCTACATATCCGCATTTTCATTTTATACCACGTGATGAGATGAGCTACTACTTGTAAAGTTTTTATCTGGTTGTTGCAAAGGTTGGTGGAAGAAAAAAATATAAATTAACATTGTTATCAGCTCTGTCCTTGCTTGCGTGTGTAAATTATTATTTTTCTTCTTTTATGTAACCACCCTGAGGAGATATGATGTTACAGTCAGCAGTGGACGTTGATGGTGATGAGAAGTGAAATAATCAAGTCTTCTGACAGAGAGCATTTCCCTAATGCAATGATAATCCCTTTTTGTGGCTCCATCACACGAGGGGTAAATCCGCTCTGGGAAGAGATTAACTTGGCTAATGCGTCATTAGCAAAATGATAACAAAAAAGTTGAGGAGCAATTTACATTTTTTTCTAAAGCAAAATGTCTCCATCATATATGCTTCATATATTTAAAATGCATGTAAACTTTGTCCTATTAAGAACATTAAGAGATTTTATGTAAAACGCAAATCCTTTTTATCATAAAGGAATTCCATGAATGATAAAACTGAATTTTTTTCTAGTCCTCATGCTAATGTTTGAAAGTTGCAAAGGGTTTAGAAAACAACATAAATATTTTTCTTTCCCCGTTCACATCTTTGTATGCAGGGGAGAAGAGAAGACAACGAAAGTAAAAAAGAGATGAAGATGCGGAAACCTGTTTCTATCGAGCCTTGAGCATGTTCACTTTTTTTAAGCCCGGACCAAAGAACCCGGTTTTTTGTCGTCAAGTCAAACCTTCCTCTTCCAAAAGTCTTGTTCTTCCACCTTGCCCGTCCTCTCATGCTATCATTATTCTAGGAATTATGCGAGATGCACTTCTTGTGGCTCCTGGCACATTCCATTTTATTTTTCAAAAATGATATACCTGCTTCCTTTTGTAAACTTTTTTCTAAATATGTAAAATTACGGCTTTTGATCACCAGACCAGGAACAGAGTAGTAAAGTCCTTAGCGAAAAAAAAATCTTTTTAAGAGAGGACGTGATTTACCTGAGTAAAAATTATCCTTATTTAAGGATTTTTTTCTTTTTCCTACCCCACCTGAGTTTTCTGCAGAGCATTAACTTCGTTTGAAGTTGGGTAGCTTTCTTGAGGAAAAAAAGCTCTTCTAGTTTGACCATTACCCCAGGTAAGAAGGAGCAGAAAAACTTTTTCCATCATATCCTCTTTCTTGTGAGGGAGTTTGTAAGCTCTTGTGCACCCGCATTGCAGCCGCAAAGCAGCTTTTTTCCACCTGTTTACCTCTCCATCTCCTTTGCACGCTGTGCTCACAATTTAGAGTATAAAATTTGCCAAGATATAAAAAACAATAGGCAAAAGTGTGTGTGTGTATGTGTGTGTGTGCACTATAAAAGTCATATGAACCACCACCGCCTGTGGAAAATGATAAAGTCTTGAGAAACCTCATTGCTTCAAGTGAAAAAGCTAAAAGACCTGAACCAAAGTATCATATGATGCATTAAATCTTTTATGTGGAATAGACTCTGCAAGAGAAATGAATACGTGTCTGCTGTGTGTACATGCATGCAATTTACATAGGCATAGACGCACAACCACGTACAAAATAATTTTTTCTTGCATTGTCTTCCCAGATGTAGTCTACTTTCTGCATAATACAGACACACACACACAGAGAACGGAGTTCTCTCTGAGAAGAGGAGATTGTGCAGATTTCGCTGTGAATTTGAAATGCAGGCTGGTGTCTTGTAATATCAATGCTTTTTTGTGAGAGGGTTTGTGAAGACGAATATCATACAAGGAGCTTCTTCTTTTCAAAGGGGATTTTTTCTGAGATCGTAGAAAAGTCAAAGGCACACACATGAATATTGTGTGTGTGCATGTGTGTGTGTGCACACACATGTTTGTCTATACGTATTCTTTGCTCAGTCATCCTCATCCAGAATGTAAGATAGTGGGAGAGCGAGAAGACTTGTTTTTCCTGCCTCAGGCTTGAGCTTCATGAAATTCACAAAATATTCACAATTCACCCTGAAGACGTAGTGAAGCATAAAGTTTTTACTCTATTTGAGCTGAAACAGGATTACAAAATCCGTTGCACAAAAGTACAATGAAAAATTTGCAACAAGAGGAGGAGAATAAGTCAGATGGGGTGAAAAGGAAAACATTTTTTTGACAAGGCAAGGTCAAACCGAAGGATAAAATGTCAGAGAAAGATTTGTCAAGAGTGCAAAATAAACCGTGTCGACAATTGTAAAGAGGATATTTCCTTGTCTTTTTTCCAAAGGGCAATCAATTCGTTTCCAGTTATGCGCATTTAGCTAAATACAAAGATGATCCTTCCACTCTTCACGCCTAATTGAGTCTCTGCGCAACACTCATTTGGTTGAGAACTGGTGTATATAATATTGTGAAGGGGGATTTGAAAAAAGCGGAAATAAAAACACAGCTCTGCATGGCTTTCTGCTCCTCCGACCTTTCCCCATTCTTGTGCCCTGGTGACCACATTTTACGATCCATAAACGTTAAAAAATATGCAGACATATCATCGAGGATTATCTGGTGAACTCCTTTTGATGCTCTTATTCCTTGTTTTGAAGCGGTTCTTCTGCTACGCCAGGATGCCCATGACGTATCCATTACACACACTCGCACATATTCAGCCATGTTGATTCTACAAGGATTCGTGTATTTAGCGGCAGCTCGTAAAATTGTAGTCCTAATGAGATACGTATGTACGTAACACACGCAGGGATGTGCCAAAGGATTCAGGATTCGCATCTTTTCTCAGCAAAATGCATCCTTACAGTTTTGGTCGGCGAAGCCGTGGAAAATAGATGAAAACGGGAGTTTAGCTAAAAAAAATGCATTAGCGAGATGCTACTCCTATTATGGGTAGATGTGTGGCTCTCATCTCGTAACCGGTTAATAGCTACCTATTTCATTGCATTGTGGTGATGCTTCAAGCTTTAATTAATTCAGTGAAGGATACAAACTGAGGCTGTACAAGTGGCTATGAAAAGTTATATCCTTGAATTTTTAATAGCTGTCAACGTTTTTTCCTCTCAGGAAAAGCATAAAGTTTCCAAAGGTTTTCCTGGTTTCATCAAAATTCGAGCTGGGCCGCAAATTAGGAGAGAAAATCAAATCAGCGCCATCATGTATTCCAGTTTGTGATCTGGAGTTTTCTCATTATTTTGCGGAAATTCAAAGGGATGCGAAGCCAAGAGTGTTATCAATGAGGACTAAACGTGGAGGAGTCCTTGCTCCATTTTTCTGGATGGGTGTTTTCCCTGCGGTTGATAATAATTGCAGTGCATTAGGAACGTCCTCCTCACATGTGATTATGTTGGACGGGAGGAAATGAGATTTTCACTCTGTTTTCCATGCTCTGCTTTCCAGTAAATATGAAATGTATTTTTTCATGAGATTTCGGCAAAGTCAACACAAAATGGGATTTAATGATGGCTGCTCGTTGGAATACACAAGGCAGAGATCCGTCGGATGAGATCTCGCTTCGAGATTCATTTGCGAAATCGGAGCAAACTTGGCGGGGAAAAATCTCACAAGTCATCTCATTAAAAAATTCCCCTTGTTATTCGAGAGGGAAAAAATCTTTCCCGATTTTCTCCAGAAAAGCGTGAATCCTTAATGGGATCAAATTTTAAATCTCTTTTAAAAACCATACGCCGCCAATTTCAATCGATATGAAGCCAACCCAGCAACATAACGAGATTTTGATACATGGCTACCAGTCTTTTTTATGACTATTACCCCATCATCCCAATAAACCACCCGACTTGCAACTTTTAAAAAATTCTGGCACAAGCTTTTTAATTAAGCACAAATCATCAATTCCCTTCTCATTTAATCACACATTTTCTCACCCACCCTTTGCCAATTTCTCATCCCTTAATGAGAACATTTCTTGTAATTAAAGCTATTTTACAATGCTCCCCTTCACGCAAATCAATCTCAAAGAGAAAAATCTCTCAAACATTTTGTACTCCTTAATACTATCGACATTTGTACCTTAAACGGGGTATTACGTATTATCCTCTGATTGTTGATTACCCTGAAACTGGTTTCGACTTGAAATTTTTTTCTCTTCTAACAGTGCAGACTATAGATTGCACACTCCTTCTAGAATTTCAATGTCAATACTCGACTACACATAATAGGCAAGACTGAAATGAACTTGTTCCTTTCTAGTAAACATCAAAAAATGCAGATATCTTTAAAGAAAAAAAAATTAATCACGCCCGGTCAGCTCAGTGAACCCTAGCATTGAGTAATAAAAGAGTAAAGTGAATCACTTTTTGTAACTGAAGCTCACAACTATAATTGGTAAATACCAGTTATTTCTAAGCTCAGTCAAAATTATTTTCATAGGCTGTTTTCTAGAGGAGTTTTTTTTCGAATCCTGTTCACATCACAATTTTTAGAGGGGGTGGAAAAGGTGAAATGAATGAACTTGAAGGAAAAGTGTATCAGAGGAGAAGATGTACATGTGATATAACTTGAAGGTAGCAATAATAGAAGCAAATTGCATTGTTTGCAAAATCCTCTAAAATTTACAAATAATATGCTACAGCTGATCCTGTTTTAACTATGCTGAGCAAGCATTGGGTACATAGTAAAGTTCAGATGGTTTGTTTGAGTTTTTTTTTCTCTATATTTTTGATGACTTTGCGAAAACATGATTGTAGCCTGGGATGGGATATAATTTGATGTTGCAATGCAATCTTTGCAATCTTTATATTGAGTCGAGGCTCTCTCTCTACATATCTGTAAGGAATGTGATAATCTGTAACAGAATCTCCAATTTCAGCGCCTTGAGGAGAAATACAGTGCAATTTTAGTACGAGAATTTTCTACTCATATGGACAAATTCATCTTGCGCAATTCTCGCTATCTGTGCCAAAGCCGTGAATATAAAAAAGCGGGGATGTGAAATGTCAATAGAAAATTGTTAGGAAATTTGGTGTGTGTGTGTGTGTGGAGGAAATTTGATAATTTTCCACAATTCTCAAACGTCCCAAATGAAAGGGTTGTTGGGGATATACACAGTTTTTTTCATGTATTCAAAAGGAAATTGTAGTAATGATGGATAATGGAATGCGAATTCATCCATCCATCCGTACAACAATAATCATATCATTGGGAAAAATGAGTGAAGTCGTGCGGAAGAGAAGTTTTTAGGATTCTTTTTTTTCTACTACAAGGATACATTTTCTCGCTGCTCAAGCACACGCTTTACTTCTCACAATTTTCTACCTTTTTCGTCATCCTGAAAACCACAAAGTTGCTAACCCTGAAAAAAAGCAGTGGCAATTTGTCTTCTCTTCCTCGTCTTCTGCTCTGGTTTTCTGAGACAGAATTTCTGTGTCTGTATGATGAACTATATGTGTGAGCTATTTCAATTTCAATGCTTCCATTATTATCTCCCCTCGTGTTCATGTGGAGCAGCAAATAAAACAGTTTTTGTCAATAGAGCGTTAAAACCCTGCCATTATTAGGCAACACTTTTGATACACTCTTGATAACTGTGGCAGTGCATTTTTCCCTAATCAGATTGCACACAAGTGTACCGTTAACATTTACTCAGGTTTGTCAGTGTTTTACAACAAGGGGAAAAATTTTTTGTGGTATGCTAATTCCAAAGTGAAAAAGTTTATACGTGACAGCGTATGAGTTTGCAGTTAGAGGGAAACCATTTTTCATTTTTCTTCGGTTAGAGAATATTGACTCGAGTTAATTTCCCATTACCACACACGGCGTCACTGTTGACGGGCAATTAGCCGCTTCATATGTCTCAATTAATATGTGACGATTAATTACTCCTTGATAGCGGGCAAAGAGACTTACGTTAGTGAAAGGGGTAAGGGGAGTGGAGTAGAAAATGAATTTTTTCTACGAGGAAGCCTCAATCAACCTGATTCACTTCCTAGAATTCATATTCATTTCAAGTGAGGCAAGCATTCTTGAGCCATCAACGCTTTTGCTGATGGCAAAAAAATCAAATAAACCGCAATCCAATTGCCCTCCACAATGAATGCTCTATTTTTTCTAAAGAAAAGAGCGAATTAAAGGAATAAAAAATCTAGTTTAGTTGCACCTCTTTAGTAGGTATATTTTCTTGTGAACGGGAGCCACAATATTAAAATAATTTTTGCCGACCGACTTCACTTTTTCTGACTGTAAGAGTTTCCACAATACTTATCCCCTTTTGTGTATATCGTGCACCCGAAGTATTGCGGTATTGCAAATATTTTTTGCATGTTTTTAAAACAAACAAGAAATCTGAGCGGTAATAAGTGTTGAGAAAACGGGAATTTCTCTATATTGTTTAGACGAAATGGCTATATTATGCTCATGCTCTCTAGAAAAAAAGGATTTTTCCCTAATGTGTATAATATGTATCAAGGAATGAATCCAAAGTGCATGCAACCACACAAGGGATGAATGCCAATTAAGTAATTACGTGCAGAAAAAGCAGAGCATTGGAAAAGCATTCTGATGTAAACAAGATTAACTTGTGGGGATAGAGGTTAGTCCGGAAGTTGTAAACTCACAACTTCACAATACCCTTTTATATTGTGGGACCATGGATGTGTGCACAAAAGAGGAAATAAAAATATGCACTTTTTTCATATTCACCTTTTATGCTTTCCATCTTCCATCTCCCCCGGGAAAATAAAATACAAAACAATGGAAACAAAAGAATACTATGCTCCACAGAGGATGTAATAATTTTCTCCATTTTTCATACGATTTTTTAATCTTGTCCATTATTCAAATCTGATTGAGCCAATCCATGCACTACTGAGTTCACTACGTACTCATATGCTAGTATTGGGAGAGCCACACCTATTTTTTTCTCGCAGAAAGAATGGAAAATTCCCAGCGGTATATTGGAATGCATAAACGCAATTAGCTTGATATGGTGAGGGATTAGGTGCACTTTAATTACTCTTGTATTTTGTGGGCAGGGAGGGATATCGGATGTGGAAAAAAATGTGCGGTGTTGCTGGTAGTGATGTGGTCACAAGCTTTACAACCTACACTCCCTACGCAACACCATTCTTTTCCTTTTTTGCTTGGTCGAGTGCAAATCCTCTTTTGTTATTTGCATCGTCATCATCAGCAAAATCCTTGGTTGGCTCGACGTTTTTATCTCTGTTAGCAGAACATTAAACAAGAGAGCTAATTGCTGTTATCCGAAAAAAATACTTTTGTTTTCTTCCATCAGCAAACATCATCCTATTTGACCTTGCCAATGGTCATTTTGTGTTTTATGCAAATTTCAAGGATAACATATCACCCTCTTGTTTCAATCTAGTAAAAAAACAGATAGCTCCGAGAATCTGTTCCCACTTGGGTGATCCTTTCCTGAGGGGATTTAACACACCCTCGCCTTTCAAAAGATGTTTATGTTTTATAAATACTTGTAGATTTTTCCTGACTCAACGAAAATGAAAAGATGGGGGAGAAGTCAAGTTTTGTTTTGCAAAGCGACTTCCTAATTTACTGCGAAGAGTCTTCTCCTCTCTGGAAAATTTAGTGTACACGTTGGAAAGTTTATTTTCCAAAAGAGCCTCTTCTCTAACTTTTCCGGGGGGAGAGTGGGCGCAAAAAACTCTCTCGAAAGAGAGAGAAGAGTGAGAAGGATATCTCTCTACTACACTTGCTCTTGTAATGTTTTATTTATGCAGGAAATAAATACATGCACAAATTCACAATCCCGTTACCTGACTAGAGGTAGGGAAGAACAATCTGAAAAGTTTCTCTTTGTAGGCGAACCTAGTAGGCGTAAAGGAAGTTGCGGAAATTTCCTTTTAAAAAAAAGTTGCCTCCGAGAGAGAGAGAGAAAGAGCGAGAGAGAAATATCATAAATCATGACACGGGATCTGACTATAGAACATCAACTTTTTAGTCGAGAATCCAGATAAAAGAAGGGAGAGTGGAATGAGGTGGTGTTTTTTCCGCCGGAAACATGAATCCTACCTCCTATGCGCCTTCAGTTTTCTCTCCATAGAGCTGGTCCATTTGGGGGAAAACACGTTTCAACTTTTGTTTACAAGGGAAACCGGGTATTTCACTCAATTACCCGGGTAAAAAAGTGTGAAGTGTGGAGCGCTTAAAATTTAACGTGAAAGCGAGCAAGAGAGATTTTCTTTCGTTCATTCCTGGAGAAACAAATATCCTGGAGGATGTACACTTTTCTAAAGGGTTATTTACTCGTGCAATAATTTACTCTGGAAAGGGATTTTCTCACAAGGGTTAAGAAAAAAAACAGATGATGATGATGATGAGGTTGTGAAAAGGATTCTCTTATGAAGAGAAGGAGATTTCGTTGTGTAAAGAAAACTTTTTTTTTCTTTTAAAAGAAAATGATTGATTGCTCCTTTTGAAACAAGTAAACAGCTCGTTGCGCAAAGAAAAAAAGTTACACAAGAGGAAAGACAGAATCAAAGAGCATTTCTTCACTTGTTTCTTAAGGAAAGAGGAAAACAATCTGTACGTCAGGAGGAATGATAAACTTGCCAAATAATAAATATCCTCTGATGGAACACAGAGGTCAGGGAGCTTTCCCATGTAAAAAAACTAAACGCTAAGTTTCCTCCCTATTTAGGGAAGGATGGCAAGATGATAAAAACTTTTTCAGGAGCTCCACAACAGAAATGTGATCAGCATGTGCTTGTGAGGAAGGAGAAAAAACTATATCCGATTTCACCATTCCCCCTCGTAAAACCCATTTTACTCTTCTAGTTTCGTAAATTGAGACAATTGGACATGAAATGAAACAAATTTTCTAGACAGAGGAAAATGCCAAGTGTGACGATTCTCTGTTTTGATGGAGAACCTTGTCCTGAACTGGATAAAGGATCATCTCCATTTGCCTTTTTAGAGTTTCTCGGGTAATCAAACCCAACACATTTTATTGTAGACTCTCACGAGATAGAAAATGAACTAGGGAGGTAATTCCCTGTAATTTTTTTTCTCTCGGATAAAAGCTCTTTTTGAAAGGAAAAAAATTGGAAGCGATAGCAGCCCCAGAGGCGAGAGAATAAAGCACATTTTTTTCCTAAAAATAAATAAAGATATTTCATCTCACACGTTCCACCTCTTCTTCCTTAACTTCCCTCCTCTTTTCCACAAGACAGGGATGATGACGAAGACACTTGAAAAAATCCCTTTCGGATAAAATTCCTCAACAAAACAAAATATAACCAAGTGGGAAACACGCCAAACCACGTCTCTCCTTTCTATACACGCACTTTTTTCTAATATCCTTTCCGTCAGGGATTAAATTTTAAGCACATGCACTTGAATAAAAATTCACTCAAGAGGAAAATAACAGAACGTTTTCTTTACACCCTACCAATCACCATCTCACTCCCACAAGATGACACAATGACACGAAGACCAAAGGACATCCCTTTACCTTTTCCGTTTAAAATTTTCATTCCTCACTAATTTTCAAATTACGGCACACGTCAATTTGCACAAATGAGCATGTGCCTATTTTACACGTCCCGTGTGACTGAACCACTTTTTACCCCTCTACTCTTGTCCAACTTCAGTGGGAAACTGAGAGGGTGAATAAGAGGCAAGGGAAATAATGTGAGATATACACAAATACACAACGACTCGAAGAGAGCTCACTTTTTATACATTGTTAATCACGACTCTGATTGCATTTAAAGTGAGTCAGGTGAGTCTCATTGCTATTTGCTATATTACCACTAATTCCTACTCACTTACCAAAGCCGGCTTTAGCAACAATTGAGACTGTGTGTTCATAGAGTAGATTAACCTTGCAATTTTACAAGGGCCGTTTTTACACATCACATGTGAGTATATATCATACATTGTTGAAACTGTTATGTACACATTACACATCAAACAGGAGTCAAGGAGTCAAGATGCTTTTTTAACTATCAAGTTCAACACCAACATTTTTTCCATTTTTTGTCTACCTGTTTCTCACTCCTAGAGTGGGCATGTGATAGCCCTGTTTATCCCTTATTTGTGGGATAAATGCGATACAAAAATATATAGACAATCTTTTTGCATGATATCTTGGCAATGCTATCAAATCAAGTAAAAAAACGGATGAACTCGTATCATAATTTTTTTTCTCCCTTTTTTTGCAAAATGCATGGATTACCCTATCAGATGAGCTTCTTCACGGATCAATCTATCTGTGCTACTCCCATCCGTTAATTCTTTGTAAGGATTTTGATGGATGCACAAGAGGAAAATCATAACCCGTCAATAATCATCTTTCAAGTTGGCAACATATTACTCATGTAAACTTGATCGTAGAGGGTTGTAAGGTTGAAACTCTTTCGTAATTAAATGTATGCACACTCACTACCACACACACACACGCACCTGTGCACTGAGTATCAAGTGTGCAGTTTTTCAAGTGAGATGAGATAACTGCAAAAAACCGATTTTGCTCTCCACAGTTCAATTCCATTCCAGGTCAAGCAGAGCGAGACTTTGTAGTAAAAATGGGAAATGCGGAAAAAAAATGAAAAAAGTACCTATAAAATTACACGTCTATATCAGTTCAAGTTTTTGGCTAATGATTGTAATGATTTTTGATATCATTTGGATTAACAAGGAAGAAGGATTTTTTATGTTTATTATGAAATGACTAAAATAGTTTCAGTTTAAAAAAAAGTAATTGGATGGCTGGGTAGGATAGACATTAAGGGATTTTTTACCGTAATTTTCTCTACTATTTTTTTAAAATCATAGTTAAGGTTCCATCTGGATGAATTAAATAATTGTAGAGAGGAAACCCTTTGTACGAGAACTTTTTCTAGATTTGGATGAAGGTGTTTCTCCGATGACTACCGTTTTTGTAAAAAATGTAATGTGCTATGCCCTATAATTATTTAATCATTACGCACATTTCTACCTTTTGTATAAGGCTTTTGATGAGGAAAGTGGGATGAATACATTCACTCTTCATTTTTAATCTTGTTTCGCTACAAATCTAAAGAAACAAATAGAGAAACTGTTTTTTTTTTCTTTTTGGTTGGTCATTGCACACAAATTTTTTCCTCCCCCCCCCCCTCCTTTTTTTCAATGTTAACTAATGGGAAACCAAGTGGATAACAATTTGTGTCGCATTTTTTCCCGTTCAAAGCTAGCCTTCTTTTGTGCTTGGTTGAAGAGGGGAAAAAAGACTATATTGTGTTTGTCTTCTCATCCCAAATGATAATGAGAAGGAGGGCAGAGCCAATCTAGAAAAGCTAATTGAAAAGTTAGAAAAGCGTATCAAATGTAAAAGAGAAACAAGAATGGAGAAATGATAATTGAAAATTTAATTCCTTGGGCTAACTAGCTTAGAGAAAAAATTATTACGAATAAATCTTCAAAGCTAATTAGGAGTCATTAAAGGTGGTAAGAGGAGAATGAAGTCAATTGTGATTAGGAATGAGGTGGGAGTGTGCCGTGGATGATTTTACATTGTTTTTCCCTTCAAAGGGAATGGAACGCTTTCTCTAAAAAAATGAAACGGTTAAAGAGTCCTCCCCTGGGAGGGAGGAAGTTGTTGACATCTCAACCCTTCTCAAGTTAACAATATCCGCCGAAACACTTTTCATATCGAGAGGTTAACAAGGTGCAATAAATATTTAGCACTTTGTAATCATCTTTTCGTGATAAACTGCATCCCTTCATCGGCAAGACGGTATCGCACGAAAAGTGCATTATAAATATCCACATGATTTTCTCTACCGAGATATTACGATATGAAAAGTGCAGAGAGTAAAGTGCAGTAGCGAAACAGCACACAGTTTTACTTTGCTCTTGTTCTTCTTCCTCCTTTGAAGAAGCTAAAGGCCAATTCCCATGACCAACATTGAGCTTCCTTTAAAAATTATACGAGGTATGTATATTCTCATGTGTAGGAAAAGTCCTTCATTTGATACACCACTCACTAGACAAAGATATCTTTGCTCATGCTGAGTTGTGTACAAGTTTCAACCAAGCGTAGACCCACTTTACGTTCTCTTGGTGATCGACATTCCCTCCCTTGTGCACATTTTTTGTGGCCTTATTCTAGAAAAAAAATTCCTGAAAAGTACTCACGTCCATTTTTATTACTTATGGTGATGCTGCTCACTCTGACAGAGATAAAGCAGGGTTTGAAGCCAACAGTGTACAGTTGTCACGTCCTTGATAGCCACCTCACTTCCGGTATAAGTACATCTTTAAATGTGGATAAAACTAACTGTTGGCGGTATCAAAAGAAGGACAAAAATGATTGTGGACGTGAGCAAGCTAAAAATAGGGGGTAGCTTTGAAATGTGCAAGTTTATCGTTTCAAAATTATTCCGTGTTTCCGTCTTGATGATGAGCTAATCTCAGGAAAAAAAGTTGATGACTGTCCGTGTGCCAAGCATAAAAGGATTTAAATTGATTCTGTGAATGTCATAAATGAGCAAGCTCACACACAAGTTATCTCACAAATTCAGCAGGTAAATCCTCATCTGATGACTCAGAAAGTGATTTCTAGTTTTTTTCCCTAATGATAACGATAACCTAACACACTTTTTACTAGAGTCATATTTCTTAGAAAAATCTTTACAACCCATCAACCTCTTGAGAGAGAACCACTGAGGAGCATGAGCTATCCATAAAAGTATCAAAAGTGTGGATCTCAACAATGCATTTGGGTTTGTAGAGAAGTTTTTATATGATAATCATTTTTACACAACAGCATTTTTTCTCTCTCAAATTTCCCATATCTCTCGAGAGAATTCCCTTTATTGCTTTATCATGATGGAAACAATGAGTGTGAAACACGTTCAGCTTTGTAAATTCCCATTGTTTGATTAGCCCTGATAGTGATACACGGTGATCACCAGAGATCTCAACTTTTCCCAACTTTTATTCAAATAAATTAGCCGAAATGGCTAATTTGCCGAGCCTAATTTTCCCTCTCTTGAGGGCATAAAAACATATAAGCCTGAGCCAACAATTTTCTCAAATAGAAATGAATGGGAGGATTTAGAAAAATAGTTGAAACTGCTTACTTAACATTAGTCCCATTTCATGCAAGGGATAAATATATACCTACGCAAACATATGACCATATCCAGCTATATATAATTCATATATATTTTTTGCAACATTGATTGTTCTGCTCACAATCACAATCCAATAATGAGTTGTAAGTAGACTATTCGTAGAATACAGCGCCAAGAGAAAATTACACGGTGGATATATATGAGAACAAAATGCTCAGCACACACTCTCAACAATATTGTTTAGCTGTGCGTATAATAATTGAAGGGAAACATGTGATATGACAATTTTCCTATAATTTTCATATCTCTCCCATTTGTACCGTGTGGGATAGCTACCACTTGTGTGCATGCTTGGCAATAATAACGACAAGGATTGTGAATAGAGAGAGAGGAATGAATGACAATCATGAATAATGAGGATGATGATGGTGGACAACAAAAAGAACTGAGCATTTATATATTATACTGTATCCCTTTACAAGTGAGCCTGTGCGCCATACAGGGAGTTGAATACGTGTAATGGTCGTTGGAGTGAGTTAATTTTTTTTCAATTGAACAATTGTTATACTCTCTCGACCCTGGACTCATCCGTCAAGCAAGCGAAAAAAGCAAAGGGGCAAACATATTTATATTTATAATGTCATCAATAACACTTGCTAAATAGGGATATGAAGAGAACTAAGCGGTTGTGTGTAGTTGGGTGCATATTTATATTAAATGAATCATTTTTTGCAAACTGACTACCTTACAATCAACTCGTGTAAAATTGTGTCTCGTGAATTGATTGACTAAGGAACATTTTTCACTTGGAGGTTTGAGTGTGCTCTTCACATGCAATCCAAAAAAAACTGAACAACCTTTCCATGAAGGAAAACAATGAATTAGCTTTGACATTTTTTTTCTCCTTCCAAGTAAAATCTTTATGCACGTTAGGGGGTACACACCTGCCAAGAAATCATATTGTATTCGTGTCGAGTACAGGATTTTACTCATATGGGATTGCAATTGCTAATAAAAAAATGTTAATATCAGGACAGATATGGAGATTGATGTGAAATTAATTTAAATTTGAATAATAGAGTGTATACCTACAGGAATCATTTGTATTATGAGAAATTGCAGATTTGTGTAGATTTGTTTATTGGGAGGATTGATTAGAAAATGAGTTGGGATTGGAATTGAATTATTTTTTAAAATCACAAAAGGAAAAACAAAATAGTACAAGGATTCTTGTTTGCAACTGGTTGTATTACGTATCAGCCTAAAAAGGAGCTTTGTAGGCGACATTATCGCTCTTGTTTAGCTACGCAGTAAATTGCAATAAAATTAGGCAGCTCAGGACGAGATTTCTTTTTCTGGCTTTAGTGGAATTTATGTATGCACTTGTGTTGCATTTTGTTTTGCCACTTGTGCAAGTCAAGTGATGATGATTGAGGGTCGGGTCAGGGTTGCAGAAAGGATGAGAAAATTTCCTACAAATTAAGAAATAAATCTTCAACTATTTTGTGCCAGTAGCTGATCACCTATCATTGTTAAATTGTACACCTTTATTTTTGCCACTTTTCATTTCTGTAAATATTATACTACACTTTATTCTCCCTCTGTTATTCCACACTTGAGGGGATGATAATCAAAAAGGAAAATGGTATTTGACAAGTAAATAAAAGGAGTATGCACTAAAAGCGCATGCTCGCGTGTCAATTGTCGATATGCTCGTTAATTGCAGAGTTTCACACATTTTTAAAATGTTTTAAACAACCACAAGCAGTTAAAGTTGGGACAATGGGATATACTCCCCCTGAAGGGATCACACCCTTGGCTTCTTTTCAAAAAACATTTTTATGGGATATTATTTATGCTCATTAATTGCCAAGGAGGAAACAACAGGGATAGAAAATCAGGGTGTAAAACATTGATCCAAATTACATGTCTAAAAAAGTTGTCACCTCTGGCTTACAAAACCTTGCATGTGTGTGGTGATGCGACATTCTGAAAATAATGGGAATGGCTGCCTTTCAAAAAAAAAGAAATTTAGTATCGCAGCACCGCACCCTCCGAAAATACGAATCCTTTGGGAATTCATATATTGTGCCTAACAATCGCGTCTTTTTTCGCCGTCGCCGTCACCATCACAAAGATGTCCCCTGAAGCTACAAAAGTAGATATCGATGATGATATCGATCCTAGACGAAAAAAGAGGATTGTTCCTGTTCTCAAAGGATACATATGTTATCCTTCCACATGTCTGGTTCACTAAGTTTAACCAGGTGTTGACACTAACAACACTCCTCCTCGTTGGAATTCCAAGACAAGTCGTAGTCAACTTTGATGTCATGTATTCGAGTAGAAAATAGGGCTGATGATCTCCAACATTGGAAGACCATGTGTAAGAGAATCATGCATGCTTCATCAGGGAGGGGTAGCCCTACAGGGGCTTTTCTAAGGAAACAGACACCTCCCTGTCAAAATGTCAATTGCTTCACAATTTCTCGCCTTTTAGGAACGAGGATGGTGCGAAGTTCAAAACGTCCTTATGTAACGATATAATATATCCCTATTGTTTCCTTTTTATGATTAGCAATTGCTTATCTTCCGGAAAAACTTTTATAGATGTACGAGTGTCTCTGCATGAGGGACCCTCCTTCCACTTTATTCTAGTTGGAGGAAGCCATTCAGAATTGTCATAATGGAGGATATAGTTTCCAAAGTCAGACAAGATAGATCCTGTGTGGAAGCTGGTGACACGAGTTGTGTGTGAGTAATACCACTCATAAAAGGGAAAAGTCCATGAGGCAAATTTCTCTATCGGATCAAAAGATATGGCATACCCGGATTTTCACATTGGGAGAGAAAAAAAAGTGAAACCTTCTCTGGATTTCCAGTTGGAAAAAGGAGACAAGGAGAAAAGGACAATTTGGCTTTTGTCCCATATCACCCTATTGCAGCCCGCTGGCTTCCCTTTTCATTCCATCGTTGGGGATAGCTATACACTCTAATGTAGAATAATGACATGGCTTTCTTTTCTCACCCTATTCATCTATCCATTCACTGGAATTTCAGAGTTTCTCCAGTTTGGAATTGGAATTTGCAAAAGGGCATGTACTTTTTTTTCACTGGGGAAGAAAAAAATTGCTTTGAAAGGCTAGGATTTTAGGGCGGATGGAAATATGAAACATGTTTTAATTAAGTCTCTCGCGCTTCTTCCCCTAATTAGGTCATGTTAACTATTACGATGTTTTCTTCGTCTTTCTGCTCTTCCTACACAATTCTTAGGAAAAACTTTTCCAGGAAAATCTTACTGAATGAATGGATTTCATAATCAGCAAGTTATCATAATGCAAGAGGGAAAAGATGCTGGGAAAGGGTTGGCTAAATACACTAGGGCTACTCTAGATGGCAATTTCTTGTCTGGAGAATTTTTTTCTAGATGATGATAATGTAGCAAAAAAGGAGAGACTGCAACTTGTTTTATTTTTCTCTACATCTCCAGGGACCCGTTTCCATCTTTCAGGATGATGATACCAGCGCGCCAGAGAGAATTTCATCCTCTCCTTTTCCAGGTAAAAAAGGTGGATCTAGTTTTTTCCAGCTTGGAGTTGTAGTGGAAAGTTGGAAGAGGAGATGGAAAAAGTGTATTGTTTCGTGTACTCATACTATCATCATGATCGGAAGCACTAATCATAACGAGTCCTGGCTGACCTAGATGAAAAATAATGAAATGAGTTTCCCTCATCTCGTATTTTCTCTCTCCATGGATCAAATTACGAAATGGAGTTTTCCACTAATTTGATTTTTAATCCTTGGAAAAATACCAAGGATGGTAGAAAGATGATGTGGGAAGGATTCTTGATAGAAATTGTGAAATCATAAAACTCTGTATATTTACTCTCCAATGATTTCCTCCCAATTTGTAGGAACGAGCTGGAGAAAATTTAAAAAGTTTTTGCAAATGATGTCATTATTACAAAAGAATTGGCTCATACAATTTGCTCCATTTTCCCTTCTCTCAGCAATCCCCCAAGTGAGAATGAGAGCAACCTTTTAAATTTCCCAATTTCATCTCATCAGCATCTCCTTTGCTGAAGGAAAAAAATCTCCAAAAGACAAGAAACTCACGATCACCTAGTTTTCAAACAGATTCCTTAAATCACTCAAGCAAATAAAATGTAATTCAAGTGATTCCAACTTTTACGAATTCTCTCCGTCGAGAGCTCATTCTCTCAAGTAAATGTCAACTCATGCATTTCATTCAAATTGATGATTGAAATGATTTCACACTCATTTCCCCTCAGTTTTCTTCTTCAACTTCAACCAAGATCACCATCGTAGATGGGAGAAACAACTGGGAAAAATGTGATTGTGCCATTTCCTAAAAAAATGTCTCGATCTGTGTCTATCCTCTTTTATATATTTGTAGAGTGAAATATTTGATTGGAAATGAAACCGCGTTCACAAGCCCATCCACATCGTCATTATCAAGAAGCTTCTCCACAAACAACTTTTTTCTTCTCCTCAGCCACTCGCACTCTACCACATGAACAAAATTTGAGAGAGGATTTCGCATACTGAATATTTTAAGCTGCTATACCCACAAATATATATTATTCGTTTGCTTGGATTTTACATCAGGTTTGAAACTCCTTCAGCTGAAACTCAAGTCAAGAAAGGAAAAACGCGTGTGTGATGTGTCGTGTATAATAAAGTGAAGTGTTTTTCCGTCCCCTATTCCTTCACACATATTGAGAGGAGATATACATATTCTCGCCAATCCTACATCCCATTTTCAATCCACACAATATCCTTATGTATATCAACATCTCTTGCACACAGCCTGGTTTTGGTCTCATAAGCTAAACCATAAGAAGTGGAAAGAATCCTTGTGAAAAATACAATTTTTTATATTCTACATCGTGTTCTCCTCCTTTTGTAAAAAAAGCAAGAATGCTCCTGCTCGTTTACAACATTGAGGATACTAGAACGGACATAAGATGGGATGGTAAGTTGTAAGATTATTATGTTGTGTGCTGCAATAATCAGATGCATATAAGATGCGAATGTGAGAAAAATGTTCTATATAAAATGTACACAGAGAATGGCTGTTTGTCAGTGGACCCATCTCATCCTCTTTGTATGCATGGGATCGTTAAAAGAACAACTTGTGGAAAAACAAGAATTCTATCCTACTTCTTGACTCTCTTGATGAGGCTCGCACTACATGCTACACGGTGTTACCCACTTGCAAATGTTTTTCTTAAACTATTCTACCCCTTTTGTAAGCATCGTCAACAACAAGATGAATAAAATATTTTTGTTTAGATGTGTCTGATGAAGAAAAAGGATAATCCTATTCTCCGTTTCACTTTTTCTCTCCAAAATAAGGACACCTTTTCATCTGCTTGATAAAAAAAATCCTCCTTCTCCTTTTTCTAAAGGGGAATACTTTATTGCGAAATTTAAAATGCTCTTCTCCCAAAAAACCTAAACCTCCTTTTCTAAAATAACACATCTTTTGAAAGTCACGTGTTTTGCCCCCTTTATAAAAAACACAACAAATTAGTTATAAAGCACCCTTCACATTAAAAAAGCTTGACCGACGTGCCATCCACTTGAGCATTATTGTGTATTATCATAATCAGCTTCTTTCTGATGGTAATAAACTTGTCAAATGGAGTGAACGCTCGTTTCCACATTAAACATTGGTAATGGCGCTCTGCATTATTACCTACGAACTGTGAACACATGCTCTCCTATCTAAAAATGATATCCATTCTTGTATCCTCGCACACATCTCCCATCAAGCCTTATTTTTATCCCGTTGATAACAATATATAAAAAAAGAGTAAAGTACACAGCGTATCATGTAGGTACAGCTAATTTTTCAAGAGCGTGATGTAATGTGTATATAAAAAAAAGCACGTATAAAAAAGTGCATTGGATCTTCTTCCCTTGTTATTTTGTGTGCTCATTTTGAGTCAGAGACGTTTAACATGTATTGTCTAGCGTACGAAAAGGTTTACATTTTTTTACATTCATTCAATTCGCGCTTTAGCTAAAATAGCTTATGACAACGAATATATATAGAGAAGCGAGAAAGAGAGAGAGAGAGAAAAAAAAGACAAGGATTTCCACTCACCTTTTTTTACACTTAATTAAAGTAGAGCATGATTACATACTACACTTGTTTGCTAACTTTGTGTTGTGCCGATGATCAAATGAAGTTTTAACTATCGGATTATAATTTTCGGCTGATGATGATGAGGTTCACTGTCACACAAAAGAACTGAATTTCGTGAACTTATTCTTCACACTTGAAGTTGTTCAGAGAGAAATAAAATATGTATAGTAGTGTTTCTTAATATAATACTGGAAAACTGCAATGGATATGTATTCGTTGGAGGGGGATCCCCTACAGGAAATTAGTTTAGCTTAAGGTGGAGCTAAAACCTCTCTCTGAAATATGTAGAGAAAGTCTTAATTAAACTGTGAATCTGGATAATTTTCGTGGTTGGCTAGAGGGTCACTCAACTCACGTAATTCCTCGGAACCGTTCAATGAAACTAGAAAAGAAGGATTCCTCTTTGAGCGGAAAACTTCACATGGACAACTGCGGAGGTATATACTGTACACAAAAAATCATTTTCGTGTCTACATGGGAGAAAAACTGGTTCCAATTTTCATTCCCGGCTATCCCCTCGGCTTGGAGAATGATAGAGTTTATCCATGCTGGGCAAACGGGTAGTCATATAATTATGAGAAAAATTGCCAACAGAAATTGTTGTTCACTTGCATCTGGGATATAAATGTGTACTTGTAGCACCTCAATACAATTTTTGCACCATAAACTCTCCCCCTAAAAGATAGCTTGACGACGACCTCAGGACGATGACATATGAATATGGAAATGACACCGAGGTTCACACTTGTAAATGATGAGCACACACATGATAACCATCCTTCACTGCTCCATATTTTCAATGACCCCGCTCATCACAAGGTTGCTCACATTAGCACATGGATAATGTTCTCAGTTAAGTAAATATATTTTTTTCTGCATGTGTTTTATCCCAAAATACACACCAGCTCACTCAGTGACGGGGATGAAGAGGGAGAGAAGAAGAAAATGTGACTTTATTTTCGTTTGTCAGACACCTCGTCGCTCGCATTGCAATGCTCCACACCACAATTTTACAGAGCGGCTGGTGTGTGCGCTTGTGATACTCTTGTGTTACCTCTTCGGTTGTGGAAAGCTTACTGAGGGAAAAAAGCCGACTTGACAAGAACTTGAGGAGAGCAAAGAGTCATCATGCCATGATGAAAACCAGCCTCACACAATTTCATTCCATTCTATGCATAAGAGAGAAGAGAGCGATGAAGACCAAGTGCACGTTATTTTTTTCCGCTTCGTCTTCTTCACATCTCCTTGTGTGTGTCGTGTAGAGAGAGAGAGAGAGAGGTTTCGTGTGAATATCTCTGCAAATGGGAGCTTTTATTCTGTACAGAAAAAAAATTCTGCCACTACCATCGCCATGCAGAATACAAAAAGGGATATCGCATATGTGGACGGATCTTTGCATCTCTGCACAGAAACTCTCACATGTGAACCCTAGTCATTGTTTTTCTCTGAGACCACACAAGATTATAGAAGAAATATAGAATAAAATTCACTTTTTTCATTTGTATCCAATCCACAAAATACAGGGGACTTTTCAAGTGGACGTGGAAACATCCACTTGGACCAAGACTGTAATATTTTTGGGAAAGTCACATGACATGAAGCACCATGAGTGTGGAGACTAGAACACTTTTTTCCACTTGGAGATGATCCTTGATCTTTGTCATCCATCCATTAATTTTTTTCCCTGAGAGCTATGTCCAGCTCTAGTTTTATCATAACTATATAACAGGACAAGAAAAGTTTTTATTGGAGATATAAAACGGTAAAGAAATTTTCTCCAGGAAAAGGTACGTCGTGTGAGGGTATTCCTTGTATGGAGAAAATGGAGGACACAAGTTTTCCCTCTTTGAGTGAGATAAATGAGATCCATCCTGAAGAATTTTTTATCTTTGCGAAAGTAAGCCAATACGGTACTTTCTTGGGAAACACGTAAATCTCGAAAATCTCCAAAACCGCCTGAAGGTTACAAACCCGATTATTGATAGGTGACTCTTTGACATCAAGAAGGAGAATCAGTTGAAAAGAACAAACAAGAGGAAAAGTTTATTTTTCTCAGATTTCATCAATCTTTTATTGCAGGCAAGATGAAAGAATTTATTTGTATAGAGAGAGGAAAAATCGTAAATTTTTTTCTCCATCCAAGTTTGCAACTTGTAAAATTCCGGATCCCTTCCCGAATTCGGTAATCTGGATGCATTTCAAGTTTGATAGGAAAAAATATTTTTTCGCTGTTCAGCTAAACTAGCTTTCCAACTTTGGATATGATAATTGCAGAAAAAAATAAGATGAATGTAAAGATCCTTTTGCTCATAAATGGTGTTACGTGCAATGTCATGCCAAGTGCATTTCAACTTTTATTTTTTTACGGCTCAACTTGTAATTTACAAGAGGTTCATCCCATCCAAATATTTTTTCAAGGGAAGGATGTATAAAGTCTAAATTGAAATTCCTGCGCAAGGATCCATTAACTATTATCACTTAATAAATTGCTTATCTTTCTCCCTCTTTCAGAGTGAGTTAGTTTTTCCGTGAGTCGGCAAAGTTGAAGTTGAACAAGATCAGTGGCTTGGAATAGAACAAGAATGATATCGACATTCCTCCCCGTCTCGTATTTTTCCAAACTTTTTCTTCTTCTATGCAGATGGGGAAGGCTAAAAGCGTCTCTTAAAAAATTACGGAAGTGCAACGTACTTCCTTACGTAATCTGTTTTTTTTCTTTGAGAGGATTTTTCTCTCTCCAAAAGTGCCATTCCTTTTGTCATAAAGCATGTAAGCTGAAAAATATATAAAAAGTTTTACAAGGAGCATAGTGGTAAAACCTCTGGAACAAAATGTTCCCAGGAAATAGTTTTTGTAAGGGAAAAGTTGGGAACAATGTTGATACATACATTTTTCAAGATAACATCATGATATCAAGATGATGACGAGATGATCTGTTTGTATAGAGTAGGGTAAAAGGAGGAAAATTCTTGTTTGTTTTTTCAACTTTCCTCTCTTCTCCTTCTCTCTCCAGCTATCCCAAACTTTTTTTACAGTGGTGTACACTTAAGAAACTGTGTAAAACCTCAAGACAACGATGAGAATGATGATGAGAGGAAAAAGATCAAGTTAGAGGATCACTATATCACTCGATAAAATTGGACAAATCCATCTACACTAGGAAATAAGCTGGAAATAAAAAGCAATTTTGGATAACTTCCTCGTTGTAAATCTCCAAGTTTTCTTGGTGAGATGAGAAGGGTTAAGTTTTCAAAGACTGGAATAGAATGGATATATAGGGGGCTATTATATACACTCAAATTTTCTCGAGCGTCTTACTCGAACATTGTGATATGGTGCTATACATGCTGTACCATTATTACTTCCATCTGTCGCCCTTTTCTCCTCTCTCGTCGAGTTCCCTTTTTTGTTTGAAAGTTGTTATTTACCAGGAAAATTAGATTCTCTAGCATTCCAGTCATCTCCTTGTGATTATTTTCCTCTTTTCCACGAATCTTGGAAATAGCTGCTGTCGCTAGTGCCAGCATTTCCAATGGAAGGTGTCATTCCGCCCAGAAAGAGGAAAAAGTCTTCCAGAAAAGATGTGAAGGTAACGTGACTTGCCTTGCAATTCCATGCAAATTCCCCGACTGCACATCCACTTTAGATTGTTTTCCTCCTGAGAGGAATATCTTCTCAAGAATATGAGCCTCATGTATTCCAAAAGCGGAATAAAAATTCACCAGAGTCATCCATACGAAACACTTTGTAATGATAATATCCTGAGCAAATACACACACGAATATATTTATCGGTTTTTTCTTCATTTTCTTCCACCTAGCTGCCAAAAATATTTTAAGGTTTGAAAAGCGGGTATGGTGTAGGAGAAAAAGGAGTGAACATGTTTGTATCACATACATTATGCAAAATAACTATGAAAATAAAATTGGACAAGGTCTCTTCCATATCTTGTTAGAGAATATCTGTCAAGATGAAATGAAAATGAAAGCATTTCCCCGCAACTGTCAGTCTCCATCTTATTTACAAATGTAATGAATGGAAACTTCCTATCAGGAGGGAACATTACCGGTTAATTTGGGATTCTCCACGTGCACCGGAAATGATCTAGATGGATGGATGGATTTCATTGGAAATGGAAAGTTGTTTCTTATATTTCGTCTACTTATCTTTACTTTAGGTAAATAATTGAGCTTCGTGTCAATCCACTGATATTGATATTTTTCCAAGGCGAGAAGAAAATGACGGAAAAAAGTTTTCTTTTGTAGAATTCCTCATTCATTCTCTGAAGAGGTTTGAATAGAGGATTTTATTTATTTCCTCGCAGCCATTTGTATTATTCACTCTGTAAACAAACGGAGAGCAATCATCTTGTGAAAAAATGTCGGCCGTGAATGGCGTCACGAAATGGAGGATTGGAGTTTATGAAAAGAATGATTTAGAGCTGTTTTGCGTGTGTTTTTGCCGAGATAGCCCCGGAGAGAATGAATGTCGATGATATATATATTTTGTGGAATGCGTAGACGCGTCTATTTTAGGGCAAAAAAATAACTGCGGTTTTTGAAAGGGAGTTGGTGCGAATGAGGGAAATAATGAGAATGGCTTGTGTGCCAGTGATCACGATCACATATCCCTCATATTTCATCGTTTTCCGTAACACATTCCCATTATTGTGGAGATAACCGAGGAGAATTTATTGTCAAAATGGGAGAAATATTTGGGATGCTTTATGAGAAAAAAAGCCAACTTGATTTTGGGTTGTGGAAAGCGTAATAAAAGAGAATTCACTTGCACACAGCGGTAGAACCAAAGACCGGAAATGAATTGAAAGGAATGACAACTTCCGCAAAATACTTTAAACAAGATTTACAGATTTTTTCAAAAATAAACTCTATGGGTGGTTACTCATATAGGTCATTGAGGAAGATTTCCAGTTTTTGAGCGAGAATTTTATTTGTAAAAGTTGGAGCACATCCCGCCCATATTTATTTTTCCAAGTTTTTGCTCGAGAACCTTTGCGATTCTAAAAAGTTTCTTCAAGCTTCCTCCTTAACCTCCATCCATTTGAAAAGAGTTAAAGCCACGAGGTGAATTAAGGAGCAAGTGTGAAAAATTCAAGGAGACATGACTCCCTCTCAGTTTATTCTAAGCACGTCCCCTATCAATATCAATTTCAGCTGAAACACTTCCACCTCCACCCACACACACGGCACACAGCCTGCCATTTGCGCGACAGGATACACTAAATATATATACTATACATCCAACGACCTCACATTACGTTCCAAGCAAGACCATTAAACTCCACGTGTGACAAGGCGACATTCTCTCTGAAAAGTACAGAAAGTGACCAGCATTTTGCTGCAAGCTTTCTTCGCAAGAAAACTTAAGAAAAGTAATCAAAACAAAGTGTGAAAGATGTTTGCCAAGCTAAGAGATTCTCGTATTCTTTACACAATTTACATCACAATATATATTTTTCTCCTCTTCCTCCAGCCTGCTCCATCTTTGCATGACTTTGAATTGAAAATCAGGATCTAGTTATTTTCCTCTTGACGGAGGAGAAAAACTCAAACTTTTAAAGCCTCACTTGTGCGATGGGAAAATGGGGAAGAGGGTGAATAAAAAAACGAGAAACGTCAAAGGACAATTGAAAGTCCTTTCCCCGGCTCAGAATACCATTGGAATAATGTAACTTATTCAAAGAGAAGAACAAGAATCGACATTTCATGGACTAGACAGATTTATCATTTAGCTCTCTCTCGGCATACGTAAACACCATTGAATTATGCAGTGCGGTGTGTGTGTAGAGGAAAAGGCACGAGCAGAGAGTTCTCTGTACACATTTTTTACAGACTATTCTCAGGCATATACGAAAGTGACAACAAAAGCCCTTTAGAGTGGTGGAAAAAGGAAATAAATTACACTTGACTTAGCTCCGCCAACATTACATATTATACGAGCTGTCAGTTGGTATACGAGAGAAGAGAGGAAAATAATTTTTTCTAAGCAAAAAGTAGGAAATGTTGGGCACTTGCGGAATCATAAAATGAGAGAAGGATATAAATATGCGGTGAATTACACACACACGTCAAAAGAGTAATAATAATGCACTATATTGGTGAACTGCTCTGGTGAAGGTGAAACTGGTCTCATTTAGTATAGTAGTTCGAGAGACATGTGTCCTCTTTCTCGGACAGGAGAATATCTGAGCTCGGTGAAGACATAACTGAAATCCGCTTGATACGACTATAAAAATGAGAAGGAGAGCGAGAAGAGCATTAAAGGAATTAACCTGTCTATGTCAGCACGACATGGAACCATTTTTCATGCGAATTAAACTGGAATTCGGAAAGAGCTCTAGAGACAGGAAAAATTGTATTGATGAAGGGGAAAGGAGAAGGAACGAAGGAAGTGTATGGTTTTCATTTTCATGTAAAATATGGGGATTATGTGGTGTGGCAAGATTGCTGGAAAATTATGTCGTGAAATATGATATTGGGCTGGATGTCCACAAAAGTGGGAATACCAAAGTATATGGAGTGTCGGGTGAGACGGTGTTGGATGGAAAGCTTATTTTTTATTTGCTTACCTACGTGGTTTTATATGGATTTTTTTTGCAAGAGGGATACAAGTGGAGATGAATATTTGAATGGGAAATGAATTCGCATGATGTTTGCTTCGTGCCGCAGAATATTAAGAACTACCACGTGCGTCACTCGTATTCCAGATAAATATTGACAATGAGACATTCGAGAAAGGATTTGGAAGACGGGCTGGAAATTCAATTTGCATGATAGTAAATGTCAATCAAATGTGGTGCAGTTGGTGTTGAGGAGGGTTATTTTGAATGGGGATTTCAGGTGTGAAAAGAACCGGGGAAGTAGTAATACGCAGAACCAAGAAAAATAATTAAGTGCAATGGATGATAATAGTAAACTCTTATGATGCATATATTGGAGTGAATAAGGGATAGTTAGCGCATGCTCCAATTTCCGTTGACTTAACGGTGATGTAGGCTATTGCGAAGTTTGCAACATAGGTGATCACATTTGTTTCCAAGTTGTCACTCTCTTTGAATAAGGAGTACAACCACATTTGAAATCCTCACGAATGGAATGTAATTAAAGACTTGAGCAACGCAAATATTTCCTCTTCGTTTACTTTGTGCATACCAATTCTTAGTTTCAAAAATCCTCAAGTCTATACCGCAAGTGCTTCAAGCAATTGATATTGACTTTCCGGTTTGGCGTTAAATTCAATCACCAAACTCATCGTCAGTTAGTGTCGTATTTCAACCCGTTTAAATTATTTATCAATTAAAAGAATGTAATGCACAGCAATAACAAATGTGAATTGCAAGCTGGATTACTCCTTGCTGACAGTAAGCTTGTAAAATAACTTTTCTTACCTGGTGCTGTAGGCTGCAGGTGTGGAAAATCAGTCTTCCGTGTAACTCTCTCAGATCACCTGAGGAAGTTAATTTATCTCGTGTTCTTTAGTTTTTTTCATCTTAAACTCCAACCACTAATGAGCAGCCATTGCACATGGTTATTTTTATTTCCCATTTTTATAAAACATCAACTCCCCATTACACTGCACAAATGGAAGTTGGCAATTTTCTCCTTGACGAGGAGTTCAAGCGTACATGTTGGGATTGTGTGTTTTGGAAAATTGCTGCTGATCCATGTTTTCATTTTTTCCCTCACACCACCTGCACTAAAACATCCGTAGCCTCCCGAATCCCCGATTTTTCCTCTGCTATGGAAAATACTGCAGCTGCACATGGGAGGTCCCGAATTGGAAGTGGAAGCAGGAGTAGGGAATACTTGCTTGCTTGCTGCATACTGCACGGCTGATAAACCTCGTGCTGCTACATGAAATAAAATTGTTGGATATTGTAAAATTTTGTTGATATTTAAACTACCCGAGTTTATTAAGCAGCAAAGATATTTATTTCCCCTCGTGATTTTATGCCGAACAATGAATTACATTATTATGGCGTATTATGTTTTGGAAATTATTGTTGCAAAACGGATAATAATAGTCTAGTCTTCAAATAACATGCAAAACCTGCCGCACAATGAATCTAAAATTGTGAATATTATCATGACCATCATTTGTTAAGATTTTCCCAATAAACGGTTTCAAATTTGTGAGAGCCAGGGTATACCAAAATATGTAAATTGTAGCATGACTCATGCAACGCACGCATGACTAATTGTACGTAGACAAATCGATGCAGAGAAAACCTTGAAATTTGTAAAAATGCGAAGCTGATAAGTGCAATAAAATGTAACTATTTGCATTGCCAAGAGGAAAACAGTCTAGCAATGCACTTGAAAATGCTTTCCTCTAATGTCGTGGAATCAATAATCATGCATGCATACTATATCCTCTTAGTCTAGATACGAGAAATTGCTTGTTACCAGTTGAAATTTTTCTCGGATGGGGTGAAGGTGGGAAAGGTAACTTTAAGGTAAAAATAATTAAATAGTATTCATGTATTTTATTTATTAATTTTTATATGCAAAATAGAATGAAACTAAATTGTAAAATAAATTGTAATAGATGCCTAGTCGAAGCTCAAAAGATGAATTAGGAGTTATAAAATACTGTTTCGGAGAGTATCTTTGCACCACTTGCAATCGGAAATGGGAAAGTACACGAGCATGGAAAAATTTTGGTCAGAAATGTAAATCATGCGAAGAGACAATCGAAGCGAAGGGTCTCCACCTCTTGTTTTACTACACGTGCAAACCTTGTAATCTGAGTTCCAATGGCAAGACAGGTTACTGGAAATGGAAGTACTGTGAAAAAGGAAGGCCTTGTATGTCATGTAAGAGCATTGTGAAGCCTTTCCTAAGTTATTCCGAATTTAATAAAACTCGACGTCTCTGGGGTGAGGGAGGACGAGAAACTAAATGCGACCCAAAGATCCCTCATAAGCAGGAAATGTGTCAAAAATGCATAGCTGCTGGTAAGGATTGTAGACTGACTGGGGGAAAGATTGCAGTTGAGAGGGAGTGCGGGGATGAAAAAGAAATTAACAGCAGATCATCAAAGCAATTGGGGTCGAAGTTGAAGCTTCCAAAGCAGACAAACACAAAGCCAGATTCAGTACCGTTAACTGCATCGTTTACGTCCACCTATACTGGAGGATTTTCTATGCCAGGGCTCAGCTACAGATCGGTCGCCTCAATAGGTATTGCTTCAAATAAGACGCCCAATGTCAACTATGATTCTGACAACTCTGGATTCTCTTCTAGTCGACGTTGGAATAGGGAACTGGAACAGAGTTCGAGTGACTCTGAAAGCGAAAACTCTTTTGAGTTTTATAATCATAAGGAAAAGGTCTCCTCACCGGACGCAGTAGTAAGCAAAATGAGTTTCAAACCTAGTGGGATTGGACATACGTCTGAATTTTCCCAATATTCAGGTTACCAAAATCCGCGTCCCGACACTCCGGTCACACAGCGACAGCTAAGTCGAGAAGATGTCTTTGTGTTAGTTTTAATTCCATTCTTGGCCTTATTATATGGAATCGCTTTGAATTATGAACAAAATCGCAGATAAACGTTTGAAACACATATCTTTTAATGTAGAAAAATAAACAATTTAAAAACTAAAATGATATTAAATAGACATTGACATGAATGGCAAGAGTTTCTGCATACTTTGAAAGCATTTATGCGCATTTTAAATCTTTGTTTTATAAAATAAGAATGTTAGAAGCTCATCTGAATAAAATTACATATTTGAATGATTACAGGTGGGGTGAGGCGGCCTGATTAATTTGTGAAGTACAAATTACCGAAAGAGATAAAACTGCCAATATTATTTGCGTGCATATGCATATTTATAATCTACAATGCCTTCCATGCGTGTTGCATTGCTGTACGGGTGTATAAAGTAAGGCAAGAGGATTTAGACCACCGTTCCATTCCAGCCAGGTATTGTGGTGGACCGTGATCTACTTTTATGTTACTCTTTTTGCCGTGATGGTTTCCGTGACCAGCATTGCATGCTGGATGACATCATATGCTTTGAGTCAGCCGGTGTGTTAGTATTGAGCTGAAGCTTTGCATAACATCATCGGTTTGTATCTGTTCCTCTATCCTATTTTCCTTGGTATTATCGAGTTTTACTGGTATTTTTTGTTTCAAGCCATTTAAAATAAACTGAGTTTTGCTAACGTATTTTAGCTTTGCCCCTTAAAATGACGGAAGCTTCTCCTACAACAAAATTTTCTCATATTTTTGTCAGTGAAATCCTCAAAAGCTATGATAGCTCTTTGCACCTTTTGGATCATGACTTAAGCAGGGGTACTTCCGCAGGGGACAATTACATGTCGATAATTTACTCGTTGAAATTAAAAGTGAAAAATGAGAAGAGCGGAAATTCTAGTGAGCTACCTTGGATTCTCAAAGCACTTCCTACGAATCCTCCAATTTTACAGTATATGAGGTCGTTGAAAGCGTTTGAAAAGGAAATCGTCATGTTTGAAAAAGTGTTTCCGGAGTTGTGTCAAGAGATCCAGTATGAGTCGCTTCCTAAAGCTATCTTTACTAACAGTGATGGGAAGGATGATTACATAATCATGGATGATCTTAGGTTATCGGGGTAAAAGAAGCTTAAATGCATGAAAAATTTATCAAATTTAGTTAAATGTTCTCCCCAATTTAACTTTGATTGATAATCTCAGGTACAAAATGGCAGATCGTGTGAAGGGTCTGGATTTTGATCATGCGAAATTTGTTATTTCTGTAATTCATTTTATTTATTCCAAGATTTTCCTTGTCACTTTTTTCTGTCACTTGCCAATTCATTCTCATGCAATTTTCATAGGAAATGTCGAAATTCCATGCGCTATCATTTATAAAATTTCAAGGACACGGACAAAATATTTTAGCATCTTTTCCTGAGCTTGTAGATATGTTTTGGGTGAAACCAGACCAAGTCTCGGATAGAAATCATGGATTTATTCAAGGACAGGTTGGATTGTATGCACTTTCCGCATTTTTTATAGAAAGGTATCTCAAAGTCTTTGGTGTTTGGTAAAATTCAGTTTCTATTATCTAAACTTTTAAAGCTTGCTGGCGTGAAACAAGTGATGATAGAGGAGAATCTGGAGCACATTATTCCAAGAATAGAACGTCAGTTTGGAAACGTGTTTGAAAGAATGCATCGGTTGGCTAGTGTTCCAGAAAATTTTCCATCTGTAATTAACCTCGGTGATTGTTGGACCAACAATATAATGTTCAAATATGACCAAGAAGGTAATGAGGTGACGCATTCCAATTTCAACTTCCAACCGTTATAATTTGACTTCACACTCAAATGCAAATAAAATAAGATCATTTCAATGAAATAGGTAATGTGACCAGTATAAAATTTCTGGACTTCCAATTAGCCAGGGTAATTGAATTTACATTCATACACTTGCTAAACATATACTTTTATTAAGGTTTTATGCAATAATGTGAAGTGTCACAATTATTTGAATACTGAAGGTAACCTCACGATGCAGTGATCTAGCATACTTGCTCTATACCAGTGTCAACATTCCTATTCTCAATGAACGGCTCAATGAACTACTTCAAATTTATCACGACTCATTCAACACCTTCATCAGGGCTCACTCTTCCAACACAAGTTTATCCTTCCAAGGACAAGACCTCACCTGGGAGTATCTCAACATTGAGTTTGAACATTACCGAAGTCATGGAACCACCTTGGCACTAATTTACACTCCACTAATGCTCCCCTCCTTTGACACGGTCCCTGACCTCGATCAAGTTGATGGAAAGGATTTGGAAAACATGGGTACCAGTCAAAGCAGTGACTTTGCTCAGTTGTGGAAATGCAAAGCAGTCAGGGAGAAATTAATTGCAGTTGCGTCAGGCCATTTACCAATGTGCTTTAAGCCTGCTCAACCATCTGCATCTTAGCGAATCAATCCTTTTATTTGCGGCTTTTTCATTCTCTGATTTTGACACAATCCAATTTATTCTTTTGTTTAGCTACCTAATGTACAGCTTGATGGTGATGACAGCAAAGAAATAAAAAAAAAGACACACAATGGAACCATACTAATCTCATGCTGCTGATATTTCCTGGATTTACAAAAAAAACTACTACAGCGGCTTCGTAACAACAGAATATATTATGCTCTGGTGAAGTTGAAGAATATGCAAATGTGCGTTGGTATAGATTTGTAAAGAAAAAAAATCCTACCCATGCAGATCAGATCATACTTGTTTGCCGCATGATTAACTCTGAGTTTGTGTGATTTACGACTTAGGACTATGCGCACATTTGCAGACATTAGGCAAACCCGATGGGATGGTGGTGGTGATGGTGTCATGTGCAAAGTCAAACTACGATTCGCATTTTTCAAATATAGCATAAATCGCATTTTATTCAAAGAGGAGGATTACACTGCATAATTTTGTGCACGGAGCACGGTTTAAAAGCGTTAACATTTGCAGACTCATCTTGACTAAAGGAGCGTTTTTTAAAATACATTACCTGTGTAAAAAACAAATGTGAGTGGACTTGTTTGAAAAACATGTCGGATACTTATAAGCGTGTTTACTCATCGCACCGTGTAAAACTGTGATCGTAGATTTGAAATGGTTGTCGAGAAGAAAAAAAGTTCTCGTTTATGGAGTGAACGCTTCAGTAAGGTGTATTTTTTCAACTTCAATAAAACTGAGAAGCTTGTTAAATATTTTTTCATTTGTTTGGCAACTTGTCTTGCGAAGACTGAGGAAGTTTGGAATAAAGTTGTACTGTTGAGTGTTTGATTTTTTTTGGTATTTTGAACTTTTAGAAAAAGGGAGGTTGACACAATGAAGTATAAAGCTAGCTTTTCAGTCGTTTTCCTAATAGCCACAATATTAATTGCATTTTTAGGCTTTGTAAATTGTGGATATCTGAGGACACATGGTACACAGAGTTTTATAAGAATTGGAGATTTTTGGACAGGTTATATTCTAAATAACAATTCATTCCTGTTTGCTAATTTGCTATACAGCTAATGGATATGGACACGGC
The DNA here is from genome assembly GCA_027743935.1 of Sinodicranocentrus sp. ZH6. Classification (NCBI taxonomy): domain Eukaryota; kingdom Metazoa; phylum Arthropoda; class Collembola; order Entomobryomorpha; family Entomobryidae; genus Sinodicranocentrus; species Sinodicranocentrus sp. ZH6. Next base: position 37,469 of record JAHZNA010000962.1, on the reverse strand, counting down.
GCTTACGGTAGCTCATTCGACTTTCATGTTGGTCGCAAAGGAAGAGGACATAGATACGGAGGTGGCAGGATTGTTAACAGTGGTAAGACAAATCATACAAATTATAATTTAATGGTATCATTTTAAAGCGAGTAAGCTATTTTGCACATTTTCCTCTTGTTTCAGGATAACTACAGTGATAACTAATTAAACATGGCCAATATAAATTTTAAGCATATCGATCGGAAAATATATATTTTTTAAAGCGCTATATCGTTCTAAACCGTGTAATCTGTAATAGACAACTATTTCGTCAAGACGTTTCAATTAAAGGAGTTTTTGAGGATTCAATATCCCTACTAGTGCCTTCTGTGTTGTCCCCTTCTTTTGGCGTTTGTTCCCTAGCATTGGCTCGCCTGGTTTTTATAAAAAATCGGTGACCTTCACAATCCAAGTCCTCTACATAACACTTACTTTTACAACAAACTCTGCACAACTTGAGTACACACTTTTGTCCTAAAGGATTAACACACTTTAAACACAGGGGCAAAGGCACATGCTCGACTTCCCAATTCTTCGTTGGTTTTCTTGCAATCCTCTTTAATTTCTTGACTGAGACTGAGAACATTTCCCCAGAATCTAATTTCGCTTGAATAAAGTCTGGAACTGGAATAGGTTTTCTTTTACCTGGCTGGCTTTTTTCTTCAATTTGTCCAGCAATTGGTTTCTCTTTGGTGGAACTATTTGATTCACATAAGTGAGCCTTTTTTGGAGGACGAACATATGGCTGACAGATATAGTGAGGGTATTTTAATAATGGGTGGTCTGGATTAATAGGTTCTGGTTGAACCCATACTTTTTCGCCATTAAAATACGGTTCATATCTTTCCTTCAGCGCAAGAGAGACTCGTTTCAAGTCATCAGTGGTTTCAGCCTTTGCGACAATTTTTCTTAGGTCAGTATTTTCCGGAAGGGTAAAGCTAGATACACGAGAAAGATATATTTAAAAAATTAACTCAGCTATTCTTTCTTCGATTGGGATTGGGATACCCATAGTTTTTCAGGTAAAACTTACACGAATGCAAATATAAAAAATACGTAAGGAGGATTTTCAGGAAATTTATTAAAATCCCTACAAAAGAACTGCAAAGCTTTACCTGCACCAGTAAAGGTCTATCTTCAGGGCTAATGCTATTTAATAAATTCTCCGCTCTGTACTTATGGTCAATCGTGAAAATTCTGCTGTGAAGCATTGGGGTAACACAAAGGTCTGCACTGTATCTATAAAAAATAAATACAAAATTAATAAAAATATCCTTTTTCCGTGAGTATAATGTAAAAGCGTTTCAATTTTTTTGCACATTACCTTCTGGATAACATCCTCCAAGCCAATTCCGAAGCATCCACCATCGGAGCGACAACAAACTTTGGACATTTTAATGTGTTCTCAAACCAGTCACGGATTTCAGAAGGATATTTTTCTCTAAATGCTTCGCGATCCATATTTGTTTTGCACACCTTGCCTCAAAATGATGTATATCATTCACAAGTTTACGCACAAGTCGTGAGAGCAATAAGACCGTGTGTTAGTAACTTTATATTGTTTCGTGTGCACTAAAACCCTATTAAATGCAAACGCTTCCCTCACTGCTCCACATTAGTATGAAAGACAATGAATTCCATTTCTCATATTTCCAAGAAAACGTGCATTTATTTATAAACAAAAGTTAATCACACATGCATTAAAAAGTAAGGATTCCCATGCAGGCTAATTTGTGTGTGTAATCCTTTGAAATCACCGTATGCCTATAAATTTGCACAAATTTTGCTGTGAAGTCTTGTTAAATTTCCTTTTTTCCTTCTTGTCTCACATCCAAAAAATACTTTATGGTCCGTTTTCATTCACAATTCAGTGTCATTCTCTTCCATGAGCAAGAGTTCGTTATATACTTATACAGATATTTTATAAGGATATTTTTCGTGAGCGAGGAGAAGATATAGTTAAATTGTGCTCAGCATGTGCACTGGTGACTGTGCTGTGAAAAGATGAGGATACATGTACATTATACATATAATATTTAGGGAGGAGGACACGAGGACATAAGGACAACGAAAAATGAGTAAGATACATGAAAAGCTTGTATGTGTGTAACGTAGTGTGTGGGAGGTGGAAAGAACAGACAGAAAATCATCTGACTGCCTGTTAGACAGTCCGAGAACATGTGACGCATGTAAGAAACATTTGAAGAAAAAAAACTGATTTTGTTTGTAGAGGTTTTATCCAGTTGTTAGTGACATACACCTTGATAGAGAGGTAAAATAGTGAAGGGGTGTTTGTAGGAATTTTAATTAATTAACAGATTGGATTGGCCTTTTTGTAGGATAATATAGATAAGAACAAGAAGTCTGGATTGAAAGAAGCTGCACCTACTTCTTCAAACTTGAAGAAGACGATATCACGCTGTAGGAAGGTGATAAGGTTGAAGGTTAGTGTATTTTCATTGTCAATTGTGTGCATGCTCTTCTCTGCACTCTTTTTCAGTTATAACAACCTGTATGGCTCACGCGGTTACTAAATATTATGCGCATTTTGTATTTGCTGTTTGGAAAGTTGAAAGTACCTACATACAAATACAACATAAAACTGTTGACTATAACTGATTAATAGATAAAGTCAATATGTACATATTCTTAAAGAAATGACCGATAATGATATTTATGTTCATGTTCTGTTTGCATTCGTATGAGTGAATCATATGATCAGTTTTAGTACCTATTTAAATACATTTCCTGTCCGCGTGCAATCAAAACTCTTTTCTGATGCAGAGCTCGAAATTCTCAGCCAAATTCCAAAACTAACTTGAATCTGGCTGGATAAGAGCAGTCAGTGCTTATATAATTATCTTCCTAATTGTACTGTTGATTTTCTTGCAGGTGTGGAACTGAAAGCTGCAATGCAAAATATATTTTGTTAATGCTTTTAGGAAAGCACAATTAACTGAATGTGTGTGGGCTCTACATCAAGAAAACGTTCAACGATAAGCTGACACGATGAAGTCTAAAATAATTTCGACAACCATTTGCTTATTAGCTTTTATATCTTTCCATGGATTCTCCTATGCTTCAGAACATGAATCTAGAACGGTAAGTTTTACTTTTACTGTGTTACTTTTACTTTTTTTCTCAAATTTTCAAGTAGCTCGTGTTAATTTATAACGTTAACAGTTCAGCGTTAAGATCAACCCTGGGTGTGAATCCGCCTTTTTAGCAAACTGCTCCACGTATACAAACATGAGCCTTGTTCATATAAGATCTGATGGGGAGAAGGATACTTTGCATTTTGTATGGAGCTTTTTAGGAGCTCCAAGTCTCTTATTAGCTCGTACTCCACTGCAAAGTAATTTGAGTATTGACTGGGACTCCCTTTTCCTAGGGACCGGAGAAGCGATGAGCTTCCAACCTGATCCATATTATGTATTCGGTTGGAGTTTAGTCAAAGTAAGTTTTTTTAAAAGCCTCTCTTGAAAATACATTTCACAATTGTGAAAAAGCGAATTTATTCTTTGAATCATATTTATTTGTATTCACAGGTTTGGCTTTATAACGATCAAAACGATACTTCAAAAATAAATGAAGCCAATCAAACTGAAGTTTTAGGTTATGATTCCAAGAATTTTGATTGGATGCGTTTGGAAAATAATACCATTTTAAATTCATCAATGATCCAGCTGTCGTTTGAAGCAAGATCGTATGTGCATGTGGAAGCCGAGGGCCTTGGAATGAAGCAGATGGGTCCAAATGGATTTTTCAAAATTACAGTAATCCATAGTATTTATTTACATTTCATGTCGCAGTTTTTTTAAAAATTCAATTTCGATTTTTTTGCATTAGTAGAATCTTACTTCTTAAGTCATATTCACCCTTCAAATTTTGTACCCTTAGATTCGTATGAAGAATACAGAGGACTACAGCTCCGTCTTACCTTACATGATGTATACTGAGAACAGTACCCAAATCGATATAGCGTTTAACGACGTCCAACTGAATACCACCGTGGACGAATATCCGACACATCCAAGGGTTGCGTTTAAGTACATTCTGGTGCAAGACAACGGAGAAAGGAACGAGTCTGCTAAGAAAATGAAACTAGATGTAACCCGAACTCTTGATGATGAGCACAGTCCTGGAGTTTTCCAACTATGGAGTGTAAATACTCCAGCTAAAGGATTTGATCGGAGTTACATGCAATGGAAACCAATCTGTTATACCGCCGAAGTTAGAGATATTTTCGATTCCGTTGACGTTTTTGCATATGACCTTCAAAGCGCTTCAAGTGTCCTTCATGAAGACAATATTCAGGATTCTATTTTATGGTCTTACTTTGGGTCTAAAATTGATAGTCTGACGTTACAAGCAATGAATGTTAGTTTTGGAACGCAGAAAGATGGGTTCTACAACAAAACGAAGCATATCTCATGGTAAGCTTAGCTGTAACAGTTGGTCTGGAGGGATTGATTGTTTTAGTAATTATCATCATGGTTTATTTGGTTTATCTGTTACAGGACATACTCAACTGGATACGGTGTTCCACCGTCTGATCGTATTTCACTTTTAGTCATGCTCATAGTCTCCATTGGGTTAGGAGTACCCGCAATAATCATCTTATTTGCTGTGATTTACATGGTTATGTATAAAGTCAAGCAACCACGAGATGAACTCCTCTTAGGACAATAAATTTGGTAAATCTACTTTTACTTTTACTTCCTTCCGAATGGTTTTCAATTGCATGTTCTTCATATCATAAATTGAATCATTTGTTTTATCTCTTTTTTTACTTGTTTTAGAATAAGTTTTACAATAATATTAATAATTATCAACTTTGAGGAATAAAAACATGTAAGTTAAGTTCACATGTTACTTATGTGATGTCATTCATTTCCACCTTGCCTGAATTGGCTGAGCGTATATTCTTGGTATAAAAAGCTGCAAACTAGCATAAATTGCTGCACTTTCTTTTAAAGATATTCATTTTTTCACACGCATTAGCCGAAACACAAAAGCTGCTATTTTCTCGTAGATAACAAACATTAAAGCAGAAGTTAACACAGTTTGTAAGATTTTTGATTCCATGCCTTTAAACAATCCTTTCAATCCGTATTGACGTAAAATCGCTTGAAATATTTCTATAAGACTAGCATCCTTTCGTAAACCTTCCATTTTGTGACCATGCTGCAAACACATAATGACCAATTAAAATCCCTTTCGGCGAATTAGTAATATATGATTAATTATATGACAAGTTCTCACTCGTAGTTTAGCTTGAACGATTTGAAGAGGATAAGTGAACACAGTAGCTACGGTTTTGGCAACAGCTCCAGCTAAAAAGTACACGAGCGAGGAAAGTTCCTTATCTCCGTATTTGACTTTCAATCTACGTTTCAAGGATTCGTACGTCATGAACTGCAAGGCAGGGTTGATGACTACATTAAATGTTAAAATTGTGTTATTATTTTCGTAAATTTACACAATTATTCATTTGGACCAACCTAGCAATAAAGACGGCACAGTTCCTGCCCACAAAGCTTTGAGCCCTTCAGTTTTCCAGACTTTGAATAAGCCATCTATAAAATAAGAATTTAAGTTAGGAAAGTTTTCGTAGTTCTGGATGGGGATTATGTATATTCTTTTACCAATAAGTCCTCTGTAGTGGACATGACGGGAGCTTTCTCCTGGTAAACCCTGCATCTTTATTCTTGTGTTAACTACCCAGAGAGGAGTTGTAGAGAGAACGTTAATAACTCCAGCTACAGAGCCAAGGAATAAATCGCGAAGAGCGGACGCAGCCACCCTAGTGGCCATGTATGATTTTAATGCATGAAAGGAATAAAAGTACACAAAATTGGAGACGCATAAACTTTCCAAAACCGGAAGCAGACCTCTGTACAACGTCCCACTGGAAAATTTAACACAAAGAAAGTTGTTAGAATTTAAAAATCGCTTTTTTATAATTTTCCCCCAAAAAGAGATAAAAGACTTACAATCCTTCCCGTTTGCTTAATTCTACAAGCATTACCAGCGTGTTTTTTGCCTCCTGTCGATCATCCACTAATTTAATTTAAAAAAATAAATTTCATTTAAAAAAAATAAATTTAAAATAGTACTTAAATGTTAATGCAAGATGTAAAATAAATAAAATACATTGCAATCGGGCTCGTATGGTGTCCAACGGATAAAAAACTGACATTGCAGTAACGCTCCCCTAAAAAAACAAATGTAATTATACATCGCAAAATTAGGCATTAATTACTTAACTATTAAATTATGATTAAAAATTACCATACCATAGATCCAGCCATGGCATGGACCAAGGTTTCATAAGAAAACAACGACGAAGTTGGCTTTGTAGAAGACATTGTGGAGATTTCCTTATGGAATTTCAAAAATCAATTTTCTACTCCACAGTCAGCAGTTCCTTGTTATTTCCAATTTTGTTTATCCGGTAATTTTGCTTTGCTGCTTCCAGTCACAAATCACAACACAAGCCATGCCATATTACCATAAACCATAAGCCACACAATCCTGGAAGAAAAGGTGTCAACGCACCCTTTCCATAATATCGTGTTATCCTTCCACTTCCACTATCCACTATCATCATCCCGATCAATGATCACACCATATTGTACGTTGTACGTATATCAACTTGCATAATACACAGAGTCTTGAGTCGTCAGCCGTTCCAATAATGTTCCAACATCCAATCCAATTGATTCCATTGAAATTTCTCATTGGTTCACTCAAGCATTGAGAAGAAGCAGCCAAGAAGTTTTCCCTTGCAAGTTTGGCAGGGAAAGACAGCCACCCCTCAGCATAGAGTTTAAAACGCTGGCGGGATCTGAGCTATTTTCAACTCATTTCATTAAAGCTCACCTTATTAATCTAATTTACACCCATATCAACATCACCCATGAATGACTAAATAATAACAAACCTGAAAATTTCCATTTCCCCGTTCACAAGTTTCACAAATTTACACGTACTCATTAATCAAATTTTAAGCAGTGGTTTTGTGGTTTGCCACTTTGAATTTTCCAGATAGCAGTGAATGGGAAAATAGCATTCTTGTGTTTGCTGTGGTCTTTCAACTGCGTCATGCGTAATAATCAGAATTAAATCGGCGAATTACAAGAACAAGAATTAGGGCGTTCCTCTGCATATCAGTCTATTTTTATGTTATCGTTGAAAGTTTATACGTGGAGTTAATTTCCCAAAATGACCACGGCTTGAAGAGACTAGGCTGAATATAAGTTGTTGTATTGAATTTGTTGGTAGGGGCAGGCAGAAGATTGAAGATCAGAAAGGTTGAAGGGGGCAGTCAACACAACATAACATACTACCAGTCAACAGTAGTTAGTTGTGGAGGGTTCACATGTAACTGTTGAAGCTAATGCATGATGCTACGGATGACGGAAATGCGATGATAATTAATTGACGATGGTGTAAAGATTTCGAAGTAAAAGGACGGACCGACCAGGCTGGTTTTTTTGCAGCCAGTGACTGATCGTGAGTTAAAAGTTAAAACGCTCTTTGGAATCCCTCTAGAGATAGAGTGAGACAGCGTGGGCAAATGATATTGTTGAAGTGTAAATTCCGCCATTACTTGGCTTTGGTGATAAGCGTTGGAATTACGAGTCTAATACTATGTATATTTGGTCGCGATCAAGCTGCAGCAAATTTGGAACAGATTGTCTCAGAAACCCACAAGCAGTTCGAAACTTTGAAGGTAAAGCTTTGTTGGATTTTGGTATAAATTATCTTGAAATGGAAACACGATGAGCTAAACTGTATAAATTAATTTAGGCGAATTTGCAAAATGGCGATACGGCGAAGCGTTTGGAAGTTGAAGACAAATATATAAACATGTTAGGGTTTAGCGATGGAACTGACTTGTTGTCGAACGAAGGGGAATACGTCTCATCTCATCGTAAAGTCAGCGTGGCCGCTCCAGAAATATATATTCATAACGAGACTGCATCACTGCCTATCATCATTGTCTCTTGTGTATGTTGTTTACTTACCCTTTTTCCTTTCTATATGTGAAAAATAAATATATTCCATTAAATTTCCGTTGAATATTGATGTTTGCAACTTGTTATTTAAATGTAGGTTCAAAAAGGTCAACTATTGCAAGCAGAAGAATTCATATCGAGTGTGCAGCAATTTCTACCTTCAAACCCAGTGATACTTTGGAATGTAGATCCAGCAACACCAGTGGACGAGGACAACGACTTTTCTGTTTCTTTAAAGCAATTGTGCAACTCCACTACGTGTCTGGTGAAACGTTTCAATTTTGAAGACTACCCGGAACACCTTAAGGACCTCAGCCTGAGAGCTTACAGACCAATTATTCTGCAAGTTAGTAGAATGCCAATTTAATGTTTTCTTTGAAATTTAAGCTTTCCCGACCGTATCTATACTATTTAAAGACACTTAATATAGATTATACTTGTTTATCTAGACACTGTTGGACAGCGGCAGTTGCGTTCTTTGGTTGGATGTAGATCGACGATTGATGAGATCGTCGAAACTTAACCTGCAAAAGCTGTTAAACTTATCTCAACATGGCGGTAGCGATGGAATAATAGGATGGTCCGCTGGTCACCCCACATCATCACTGACTCATCCAAAAATGTTTCCATTTTTTCAAACAGATGCTGAGAACTACTATTTTCATCGAATGATTGATCCTTCTCAATTACTTCTCTGTAAAACTAGTAATCTAGTCAACAAAGTCATGCACCCTTGGGTCGCTTGTACTCTGAAAAAGGACTGCATTGCACCGTTTGGTGCTCAAACCAGTGGCTGTAGATTTGATAAGAAACCCCTGTACAGATATTCCGGGTGTCACGCGTATGACGCAGCAGCATTGAATGTTGCCCTTGGTCTGGCGTTTCCACTACATCAACCTTATATAGCTCGGTCGTCCATTAGTCGTCCATCTCAGCGTTACAATTTAACCACTAGTTCTTGAAATGGGTAAGTAAATTGTAGTCAAATTTAAAGGGTGTTGTATATCGTGTTATTTGGTTATTTCATTATTATCCCAGATAGCGAACACACCCTGCCACTGTCTGGAATATTTAGTTAGTAATACATGACACTCATACTATACTGACCAGTGCTTCGTTTTGAGTTTTGAGAAGGTGGAACTTGTATGATATGTACAAATGTATGCACGGCAAAATGTGAATTAGAATGACTCCCTGTAAACGGTTGACGTGAGGAAATGAAAACGGTTACCTGTATTTTCGTGATTCGGGAAGATACTTTGTAAAAAGGTTTGGATGATGAGGGTCATTTTCTGGCTTTTGTTTATGCTGTTTTGTGCTGCAAAAGGAATCTTAATAGCTGAGAATTGTGCATTCTCCTGACTTTATTATTTTGAGCCAAAGTTTTTTACTTGTAATACGTGAAAGGAAGGTTATATATTTATGGCTGATGACCCCTTACTAGTGCTCTATCCATGCATTCAGTGTTTCGCTAATTTAGCGAATTATAACCATGATCCAAGTGACCCTTGAACCTTACAAAAGCCGGTGTATGCAATGAATGACCAATATAAAATGAACCAATAACTAATCGAAGGCAGATTATGAGATTTGATACTCATACTCTGACCCTGCTATCTGATATTTAGAGCGAATGCTCTTACATTTAATTTTACGCTTATCGTAGGCGTCAATTCTATCTTCTACCTGCTAATTACACGAATGCAGTATTATCCTGACGAATACAGTATGTGTAAAATGCGAAAGTTTGTCCGAGACTTAATTTCAATTAATGTTATTTCTGTGCCCCTCACCTGTTGTGCTGCAAAGTGGAACTGATTTTATGTTAAAGATATTTATCAAAACGTTTTCTGTGATCTTTTTTGTCCTGTCCTGTCGCCAGTAAAGCGTACATCAATAGAATAAAAATATCCATATTAATATAGTTAGTATGACATAGTAGTGACACTGAAGTACTTATAATTAGTGATATATTCGTAATTGATTGTTGTATTATCACATTTCAATCTAGCAATGCTGAAAAGTGTGACGTCATGAAACTAGTCATTTTGGGTATATAGGTGTGTAATAATTATTAAACGCAACGTGATGCATATAACTTGTTTGTAATTTTGCTAACAAGCAATTAATTATGGATGTAAGTGCAAACTGTATTTATACATCAAAATATGCTCAATCAAGCTTTTCTCATTTAATTAAATAAAGTTATGTACTTGTACAATGATGTGATTGCACCAAAAATATTTGACTTTGACTGGGATTAAATCAATGATAAGCTATAAAGCTAGCAAACATAATCACTCTGCGCAGTATCACACTTAAAATTGACAGGTTGGTCTATGCTCATATGAATCTGCTGCTGCAGCTTGAATCATTGTAATATTCTGCATGTTGATTTTATTTATTTACAAATTTTATTGATTCAGTGAAGAGACAAACATCATAATGGCCTAGATGCTCATGCTCATTTTCTAAAATAATTTAATGGACCCCTTACATTTCTTAGACTTGGTTTGTGTCTCTGATTTTTGGCCTGCATATATGTATACATCGTGCATCTATATAATGATGATGTATGAGTTGAAAGGAAATTAGGTTTTTATATTGCTCCAAACTGCACAATATCCAAAAGCCCTTTAAATATGTTTGTATAATATCCCAATCACACCCGCTTATCAATTCCATGAATTTTTTTATCATGCATTATTCATGATGAAATTTTTATGGCTATTATTCATTTTTTTGCATAGAGCATGCATTCTCGAAAAATCATAGCAGCATGGAGTTAGCATCATCTCACGTCTTGCATCCGTGGATCATCTCGAGAAGCCTTATAAATAACCTTTGTTCACCTCACCATCTCCTGCATTCACTTTTCTCAAAAAAATCTCAAATTGTCCAAGACAAGGCCCCTGCCAGCCAGACAAACAGAAACGCGACATATGTATATGAATTAGGCTATTAGGAATACTCTCGCATGGATTAGGTACATATGGGACGGATACATTGTAACAAAAATTGAATGTTAATTTTCCCTTTTATTTACTACATGAACTCTACACTATGAGGCAGCAGATGTAACTAACTCTCCAAGCACAACAAACAACACAAGATGTTGACGATGATGACGACGTCCGAACCAAATGGAATTGAATGGAATAATTCTCCTTCACAGGAACACATCAGCACACAACAGGATAAAAATGCAAGGAAAGGATATCTCGACACTCATCAGGATATACCTAATATTACCTAAAACCCAAAATGAGAGAATGCACACCATTGACAAAATGCACTGCACACACAAACTTGTCTCATTTTGTTGAAAAGGTGTGATACGATATACTCTCACGATGATGAGGAATCCTGCTCATTTTCTCCCGAAAGGCATAACACTATACTACATAATATTTTGTTTGTGTGGTTATTTATCCCCTTGTGTGCATGCTCATTCCTTAGTTTATGTGAAACGAAATGAAAATTGATAATGCTTCCATTACATTAAGGATATTTCTGTGTATCTCCATTATGAAGCTATGTATCCGACACCACGGCATGGCGTGCCACAGGGCGAAATACATTGTGTTCTTGTAAAGCAAAAAAAACTCAGAGCTCTCTCAGTTGTTCTTTTAAGAGGATAAAAACAGGGAATATAAGGAAGAAAAAATATCCTACAGAGAGGAATGAAGTAGTAAAGTTGTTGTAGTAAATAGTAGTAGAGTGCTCTACTAGAGTGAGTAAAAAGTTACATATAGAGAGGAGCATTAGTACATTACAGGAACACAAGTGCATCCGTCCGATAATATCCAATCTAAAAAATATACATATACTCTAATGGACTTTACTTACTACTCACTTTACTACTGACTGAGGAGTGTGAGCCGAGCTAAAGGAACATTTTCAAAGATTTGTGCATATTATTAGCGTAGTGCAGCCGAGGATATAGAGGACGGTGAGTTAAGTGAGAAGAGGATTAAAAAGAGATGGATATTATTGAGATATATTATGTAGAGAAAAGAATGTTAAAAAGTGAGTGAAGTGTAGTCGTACTCGGCAGACTAGTGTGGTACGGTATGCTTTAATAGATATTTGTAAAGTAAGTAAGTAAAGTTGATGATAATAATAATATCATCCATATCTCCCTTTAGCTTGTTTATCATCATCACACATCACCATCCCACGTCGAGCCGATGATCAGTTTTTACTTAAAAATATTATTGTGGTAATGAGGAATCCTAGTGGGTATCCTCATTATAATGGCACAACTTGAGAGAATGACGGTGGTGTAGTGTAAGCAAGTCAAGTAAATATGGTAATAGTGTGAGTGAAACAACTACTCCATTTATATATGAGTTTACTTTACTCTGTATATTCTTGCCCGTGTGTGTGGCCTGCATTGCCAACTTGCGAAGATTGCAAAGGATCTGAGAGAGGATTTTAATTTATTTCAATCATACATACATTATGTATGGTCGGTAATATGCAGGAAATAAATAGGAGGACGAGATTTAGTTTTTCTCACTATTTTCATTTTTTTCACTCCTTCCATCTTATTTGTTCAGTGGGACAGGGATTCCGTTTCGAGAGAAAATGAGAAAAGAAAGGCTTTCTTTGCTGAGAAGAAGGAGATCCAAATGTCCGGATGGTTAAACTTGAGACACTTTCGAGGAGAAAAGATGGAGGTGCAAAAAATAATAGGAGTGGAGAAATGAAAGAGTAATATTATGTCGAAAAGAAAAATTAAAAAGTGAGTAGTGATGGTGGTTCACAAGACCGCTAACATTAACAGATTGACTGTAGTTGAACAACGGCTTTCCTGTAAAGGAAGTCGAAATTCGAAATCCAGATATCCGCCGAGTTGTGGTGCATAAGTGCATATCAATATTAATATCATTCAAGAGTTGTAGTCAGTTCGTAGAGTAACCAACATCCCTATATTCCGCCGAATCCCAAATATCCGATCCCCAACGTCTGCACACGGTATTCCAAACGACAAGCAAGTCTCGGCGGAAACAGGAATAATCAAGACAACGATTTTCAAGTGTCCAGCCAGAAGAATGAAGCACAAAGAGCTACTTTATCGTTGTATTTATAGCAAACTCTGGCGTAATGACTGCTACGTCCTCTTCGTCGTGTAAATCTTTGTCCGGGTCGGATATAAAATAGTTTTTTTCATTGTCAGATTGTATTTAATGTGAACATCGCATTTGTAGTGATATTATTGTAAATGGTGACCCAATCTCCAAAGAGTTTTTCTAACGGACAAGTATGGAGAACTTCAGTGTCATTGATCCTAGAAAACAAGAGCTTTTGGAAGCCCGTTTACTCGGAAATAGGGTGAGTTACAAGCATTAACGATTGACACAAAGCGACGGTTAGGCTGACTGATGCGACTGGTCATTGGTCGGTATTAACACGATTACACTTACATTTCGTTGTTGGCTGATTAATTTGCGTATTTTGTATTGTTTAAATATTTATAGTATCATCATACGGTCAGTTAATGGTATACGCCGTCATTTGTTTTAGAAGGTTTAGCATTTTATATGTTTAATGATAAACATTGAACGTAGAGGGAGGTCAAAGGTTGCTAGAAAAGCGAAGAAGGTTAAAAGCATTATGGAACAACCAATTGTTGATTGTTGCGAATTATCATTAGCTGCGGTAACTTGTATTATTTTCAATTGTTGCTAATATTTGTTGTTGATGATGATTGGTTGGTTTCTTGTCAGCTGGTTTGCTTGGTATGATGATGATGTTTGGTGGATCTATTGTTTTCATTGTTTTGACAGTTGACGTGTTACGTTAAAGGAATTTTCAAGATATGAGAATGGAGATTTCGAATCTGCATCTTGTCTGGCAGAAGCACGCAGTGAGACGTGTGTTGCACCTTCAACTTTCGAATATTTCTCAGTAGTTTGTTGTTACCGGATAGATTTAGTTTTTATTACTTACTTTCATCAGTCAGTGAAAGACGATAATTTGTTAAATCAGTTTTTGGCGTTAGATAGAGGATCTTGTTTAAGACAATAATTGTGAAATAAGTACCTGTGACCTGCGTATTTAGTGCACGCTAAATGCTAAATGTACAACATTACATCCAGATCAATTCCTTAACCTTTCTCGGTAAATTAACTTTGTCGCGAAACACATTATATGTCACCGAAAGATTTTTTATTTTATATTTATTTGAGACTATCCGCTAGCTGTAGAAATGCTGTAGATGATGATAGTCAGAGCGATTGTTAAGATCAAAGATGGTCGAATAATTAATTCACAATTTTATGGACGGATCAACTAATGATCGACTCATAATTTTTTGGCTTTTTTGAGAGGCTTATCATTTATTTCATGAGAGGCTCAAGCTATGCTCATTTATGTCAAATCCGGTCAGCTAGTATTCGAAGTATTTTGTTAGTGTAGTATAATTGTATAATGTTGTAGGTTGCCTGAGCCTGTAATCCGTAACTCTCACTTGTGTAGCTACTGGGATTTTCTCAGTTTTCCACGCCCTACTTTCAACTTTCCTAATCATCTCCAAGTTAAGTCGAGTTATTGGGTCGAGTATTTCTGTCTACCTGTAGTCTGTTATCAGTGAAGCCACCACTAACTGCTTGACTACAGTGTCTTGCATAGATGACCCTGACCCTAGTGGCGCTGGCGTGTCGACAATCAACAATCGTCTTGTCATTTTGATATCAATATCGACTAATTTACAGAAACTTTTATGCAAGAGTATATAATGAGGGCTGTGAAGGCTATGATTGATAAATGTCAGAGAGATCTCCATAATATGTAATACTACATACCAACATACGATATAGGATAGGATATACTTGGTACTAAAACCAACTAAACTAAAACGTGCACATTTATAGTTAGAAGTAGCTTAAATCTTGAATTCAGCCTTCAGCCTCTCGATGACGTGCTATGAATTTATGAATTAGTTCAATTAACGGGACCTAGCACACTCCCTCCCCACGATATAGAGCATATGTCTTTCACGAGTATCTTAGTTTAATGGATGCTTTAGCATTATTTAGCTCGATGGTTCGGAACTCAGAAAATCTTTGTATCCGTTGCATTTTCATGGATGTCCTATCCTTAAATAGTTAGGCAGTATTTGAAACATGAAATTCTTCCAGTCATCGCGTGGCTATCTGCTACCTCTCATCAATGTCAATAAGTATGCAATTAATTTTTTGGGAGGAAATGAACTGGCTGAAAGTTAAAAGCCAATCAATGCCAAAATGCAGTCTTCGTTTATTTCTGCTTATGCTGTAATAGCGAAAAATGAGGTCCACTGTGTCTTTGTGTTACACTGTAAGCAAGCAGGGCTGGCCAATCAATTGTGTGCACCTGCTAGTAGCAATCGATAAGTTAATTTAAAAGCAACGAATATATAGACTATGAATAAATAATTCGTAACAGTGACAGAGCTATTGGGAGAACAGTACTTATTTGTATTTAAATGGCTAGATATCACAATGAAGTTTCAATTCAATTCGACAATACAGTGGATAGATATTCTTCGTTTCCTCACAAATACATTAACCGTTATGTGTTCAGTTCAGTATATTTTTTTACATAGATTTGGATTAACTAGAGGAGATAGTGTTATTTTCTTTGCATGGAGGCAAATAGATCAAGCGTTAAGCTTATGAATTAAAAGAGTGATCTCGACGACTGCGACAATCCAACTCATAACTCTCAAGAGCAGTTCAGAAGAGGGCAGGACGAACTGCCTTCACAGGGCAGAATTTCTGGATAGAATGTCTTATCAGATTATATAAGGTGTACTTTGTTTCTTGCGTGATGGCGTGGTTGTTATTTTGTCATGTTATTCCATTCCACATTACTATTACTACAAAAAGTAGCAAGCAATGTATTCACCGCATTGGGCATGTGTGCCCTTAAGACTTCACCCTTCTGTTTAGAGTCTTGTCTTCAGGTGTGTAAATCAACGGACTCATCCTCCAGAGATTTTCTTTGCATTCTCATCTGCAAGACGCTCATTCCATTCCAACTCAGTCAGACAGCCGTTGTATCTAACCATTCCAGTTGTTTGAGGATCATGTGCATTCTAAATTGTTAGAGAAAATGGAGGACAGAGAAACAAGTCGTGTGTGGTGGGATAGTAAGCCTCTTTCTGTGTCTCTATCGTCGTCCTCAGGGTGAGAGATAAGTTGCCAAAGCTGTTTCGCCACTACTAGATTCCTATTGCATTACTTACTTGTTAGTTTTTTTCTTCGTAAAAATGGAGATGGGAAAGTTTCCGGGAATGCGTTTCCTTCGTCCTTCTAGATCGACTTGACTTACGTGGCTCTTCTTACTATTTGAGATCGGGTCTCTCTGCTCGTGCTCACTTTGCCTATTTCATTGAGCTTGTACGACAACTTTAGACTCGACATCCCATTATCGTGTGTAGCTAGTTGCACTTTCCAGAGGATCCCGTATCTTGGCTCTTCTTCCCGTCCGTGTCTTGTATGGAGAATGAGAAAAAATGAGATGAGGAGAGAGAAGGAAAGGCAATATTGGAATAAGGAACAATGAGATTTTTCCACAGACATATAAAATAAAATGTACATCCTTGCGATGTTGGTTTCAAGTGAACCCTGCCTTGGCAGAATGAGTTGAGTTTGAGTTGTTCCTTGTTTCTCTCCTTTTGAACGGCACAAAACGTAACGTAGTAGTCGGATAAGCTTATAGAGAGTGAGAGAGTCGTCCTCCTCTTTGGTCCTCTTTTTCCCCTTGTTTGACTCACTGAACTTCTTTCCTCTGATATTCACTCACTGGACTGGTGAATAGTAGCTCAGGCTGCTCATAAGCTAAAATTCTCTGCGATATTTTAACCTACGGAGAGGAAAATCATGCAGGATGTACAAATATAAGTATTTGGATGTTTTCGCTCGGTGTGTGCATCTATCTATCTCTCTCCTTCAAACTCGTATAAGTAGCTAATATGGGTTGTGTGTTCATTGTGCAAGGGATATATATAGATAAATAGGTGTGTTTAGGGCATGTAGGATTTGGATGGGAATATAATGGCGTGGTAGTAGTAGTAGTGTCTCCAGCAGTGAGTGAGCCGCCTTGCTCACTTCTTTTTTAAAGGCAGCCTTCATGTGTACTTAAGTGGAGTAAGTGGTGCTGACTTTGGCCTTCTCCATTTCTCTCTCCGGCTCATTGTGTCGTGCTTTAGTTGGACCGCAGACGGCAAGTAGTGCTGGTGGTTGGTGGCAGTGGTGATGATGGTGATTCGTGAGATTTTTCGGATGTCTACGTAAGCATATGATGATGTTCAAGTTGTTGTGTATGCGATAGGGATGTGACGATGATGTGATGTTGTTGCTGCACACACGGCTTTCGCTCGCCTTCTTCCCTCTGAGCCTCTTGTTCTCTTCCATTTCCCATGAAACTGTGAGTGATTCGGCAGTTGTAAGAAAAAGGAGGAAAGGGAGAGAGAATCGCCAGCGGAAGAGAATATAAGCGAAAAAGTCTACGAGCAGAAAAGCTCAGAGAGAGAGAGTGAGCTGAGAGCTCTAGTCACAACTTCTTCCATTTCCACTTTTTTATTATGGTACACACGACACACTCAGTCTTGTATGCTTGTGGAAGATCACACGGTGAGGCGAATTTGGACAAGGCTCAGTTTTGTTCCTTTGGTTGTGATTCCTTGTGAGGTGTGTTGCTGGTACTGGTGACCAGAAAGTGAGTAAAAGTTGGGCATTTCCTTGTCTCGTCTCTCACCTCAGCTTACAGCTCTCTTTCCGTGTGCATCCTCAATTCTCGGGAAGAAGTGAGCGAGTTGAGTTGTGGAGCTTGTTTTGCTTCTTGCAGAGTCAAGAATTTTTGGGATCGAATTGAACACTTTTTTCAAGTTAAATTTGGAATATGTAGTGATGGTGTGGGCCTACGAGCTCGGTGTGGACATGACACCGAGGGATACTTGTAGTTGTAGTGTGGATGGAACATAGAAACATTGAGCCGAAGGTGCCTGCTAGTTTCGTAAAGAAAAGAGAGGAGAGGAAACCTTTGGACTTGTCCAAACCAAACAAGAAACAAGTCTCTCTCTCTCTCTCTCTCTCTTCTTTTCCTTCTCATCTCCACTTCTCGACTTCTCATTTCATATCATTATCTTGATTGCTCACAGGATTTTTCACTCGCAACTCTATATTACTCCGTCCTCCTGGAACACAAAGGGAGCTAAGAGAAGTGAATAGATTAAAGGTGCATGCACACACAGCAGTGATTTCGTAGTAGAGAGCTGGATCTCTTGAAAAAAAGTCCTTTACAAATCTCCCCTTTTGTCAGCATTGACTGAGTGGAGTTGCTTGTTCCATTCTGTGTTGTTGGAATGGCGTAGAAGATCAGTGTGCTGGAGAAAGATTGCAGTTGCTGGAACGCAGCAACCAACAAGACTGAAGAAAATGGATCTCGTAAAAAGTAAAATCTAAAGTGGGAATAACATTAGATTTTGTCGCAGACAAGTAGTTTGCTTGGAGAATGGTTGTGAAAAATGGAGGAGATATTCAATTTACTTTACAATTATGTTGGTGTTTCTTGTTTTGTGTTGGGATTTGCATATCATCATCCGCCAGCGCGCTAGTTACACTAAGTTTATGCTAGGCTCAAAATTTGAATGGGTTCGATCGTCTTTGATGGTGTGACTTTGTTTTTTCGTGGAAAGTATTTTTCTTGGAGATTAGTCACTTCTGTTTTAAAAATCCGTGGTGTGATATGGTGAAGTTTAGACCATGTACCCATTAATGATCACGATGTTGGATGGCAACAGACCTGCCATGTTTGTGATGCCTGCGTCTCCTACTCCGAGATTTGCGTCACAACAATGCCTCACGTATCCTCATCCTATTGTACGACCTCGACCTCCCTATTAAAACTTCATTATTTTTATTACGTAACTCTTACCGTTGCTAATTAGTAATTTGGTCAGAGTGTCAAAAATATTCATTATTCCATGTTGGTATTGATTTTTCTTGTTGATATTGATTTGTGACGTTTGATTAAATTTGGTTTTAGATGTCATCGGGATCTCAAGTTCAGGTGACACAAGGACAACATCACCAGCCCCTGACTCATCATCACATCCTAAATTCTGGGGGAGGGTTAACCAGTGGGAACAATAACAGTATGCCGTCGACGAATAACGCGACAACTCCGCCATCCACCCCCACACTCGCAGCATCCTCCCCTGCCGCTGTGATGTTGAACGCCAACGTATCGTCAGGGTCGATGAGTCAAACAAGCAATTCCAATCCTCCTTCTGGTGTTCTCCCCAACACCAACAACAATGGCTTGTGTTCGAGCATTCCATTATTAGACCGACCATCCAATAATCTAGCTATTATGCCAGGCATCATCACAGACAGACTTGGCAACTGCCTCGTCAATAACGCCAACAGCAGCTCGTTAGGGGTAATTGCCAATAACTCCGCGTCAGCCCCTTTACCTCCCCATCTCCCCCCTCATCATCATCCGCCGGTTCTACCTCCGTCATGTGGATTACCGCTAGTTCCACCGCAACCAGTCCCAACCTCCCACCCTCATAGTAATGTTGTCAACTCTAATTTAACCTCTTCATCTGGACAAGGTCCAGGGCCTGGCCAGCAACAGCTAGTGGCTATCCCAAATGTACATCCTTCTAATCAAGACTCAAACATGAGCGCAGGTACGTCATCAAACAAACATCATCTCTCACATACAGAGTCTCACTCCATATCCCCTTCCAAAAAATTAGACGAAACGAAATGGATGCTTCGCGTCCGCAGAAAATCCAACCGATGGAATATTCCAAAGTGTTGCATTTGTTCGCAGAGAGTAGAGCAATTAGTGTGATAAAATCCTGCTTAGCTAGTCATTCATTACGTTTACGTGTTTGGAGCGAGAGTTAGCTTGTTTTCAACGACGACGGACAAAGAAAGAAAATGTACACAAAGCTAAACTGCTGTTGTGTGATGAGTGAGTGAGCTGGAGCTAGTAGATAGATTGGTTTTTAGGTACTCGTCGTCGGACTCGCCTCGGAATAGAATATGGTGGTGTGTATAGTATAAAACTAACTATTATACGGTACATTATGAATTGGTTCATCTGTTCATTTCCATAAAATTCCTTGCTATTGATAAAATAATGTGTACGTAGAGAATGGAATGATAATATAGGTGGAATATAAGTAAGTAATGTGTCCTTTTATGAAAGTATGAAATGCAAGGAAGTGCTAGTTTTGTTGTGCTGACGATTGAAGCAAGTGAAGCAGAGATGGCTCGGATGTCAGATGGCTGCTGATTCTTCTGACAGCTGTACACTATACTCCGCTCTTCTGTAGTAGTAGTTAGTTACAGCTTTAGTAGCTGCATGAACGAACCAAAAAACGAACGAACGTGAACATACACACATTCTCAACAAATTCAAAGTGAGTGAGTGTGATGTGAGTATGTAGTCAATAGTCATCATGGCTGGTCTCTCTCTCTCTCTCTCTCTCTCTTTCATTCTCTCTGCTTTACTTGCTAAAAAAGTGAGACTCGGCCGAAGGCTCAGACTTTTAGTTAGTCTCTTTTTACTCAACTGCTTTGCACACGCCATACCAGGCTAAAACAGTGAAAAGAAGGATAGAATACACTAGCTCCTCTCTAGACGACTTCTATTACTTCACATTTTCTTCATTTTTTTGGTGACCATCGTGATGATATCATGAAATCTTGTGCAGTGGTGGTGGTGGTGAGCAGAGCAAGAGCAAAAGTTGTCTTTTCTGCTGCCTTTATGTTTTCTCACATTTTTTCAGTCTGATGATAGCTTGAATAACCCAAAGCATCTTGCTCTTGTGCGGAGGAGAATTAGAATATTATTATGATACGGTCGGATAGCACAGTTCGTATCGTTTTTTCCCTCTTTCTTCCTTGCCACTGCCTCAACTGGCTGGGTTGAGTATCTGCACAAAATTGTATTGTGATGATAGCGTGTGGGTATGGAAATCGGGTATGGGAGTAGTACCACACGAGCAGAGAGTTTGAGTGGGCCATCACTGATGGCCTCTCGCTCACTCCTAGTGGCATTATCCGTACCCGTTTCTCAGGCTTTTTCCTCTTCTTTCTTTTTTTTCCTTCTCTCATCGTTTCTATTTTACGCATATAATAATAAAAAGCTCAACCAGAGTGAGAAGAGCTCAAAGCTCAACATGTAATATGCATCTTTGCTTGTTGTGTGTGTGTGTGAGTGTGTAAACTTGGCTCACAAGTCGCAAGGGTAGTCGGGAGACAGGAGAGCAAGGCTGAAAAAAAGTGGAATTAGGGGCTCTTTTTCCTTTTCTGCTTCCTGCATCACCCTCCACACAAGCATATATTCTCCTCGTCACGATTATATTTTGTAGATTGCATGGATGCAGTGCAGTGTAGGAATTTCAGTTTCTCTCTCTTTCTCACTGGTTTTGAGTGAGTCTGTGCGTATAGGCCAACCACCGCAGCGCACACATCACATCACCTCTTGCTATATATTCCCTGGTCTTTCTCACAAGTGATGTTACAGAGAATGGAGAAAAATTGAGTAGGGATCTCCTCTGTGTTGGTTATTGGGTTGTCCAACCGAGTTTAGCAAGTGCTGTGACTGGCAAGGTTGCCGTTGTCGGCAGCACCAAATGAGCAGTGTTTAATGAGCGAGTAAGCGGTAATATGCCACGTAGCAGAGGGTTGTAACAACAAAGCACTCCTCGCCATTACCAGTCTCATTTTTGATGCACATTTTAGCTTCGTAATAAAATATAGCGAGACCAAGTAGTAAGATTCTTCACCGCTATGCTATGTTCTCGCTGTTGTGATGATGATGGGAAAAGGAAAACATGAAAAGAAATGAATGAATGAGATTTTTTATGCATATGGAAATATACAGCTTAGTGTGTATCCACTCAGTACGGTGTTTAGATTGGAGTACAAGTACAACACCAACATGATTCGCGATTAATGTGTGTACACAAAAATATAAGCTTAAGCTTGGGAGATATTTCGTGTTTTCTCAAAGGTAGGATGGAAACCGTAATAATATTGTAGAGTTTTATCTCCTCCCGTCCGTCGAATTGTATGTAGCTGAAAGCTGAGGTTTTTGTTGAATACTATTATTTGGTATGCACCTATGCTGTTTGTAGTTGTAATAGTAGCCTATGTGAATGTTAGCTGTGAATGAGATGATGATGACGTTGATATTGGATTTGGGATATGGAGACGAGGAGACGAAATTAATGTGGATTGATGAGTATGAGTTGCATATTTGAATGTATGATTGTTCTATCTGTAGGCTCATCGCATAGTGATAAGGAAATAGAAACGCCGGAGAAGCCTGTAACCAAAGTACCTGGTCCAGAGAGAACGAAACGAAAGAGGAAAGCGGACGATGGAGGTGGTGGCGGAGTGGGTGGGCCATCTTCGGGAATTAATAGCAGTGCGAGCGGCTCAACTAAATCCACCAAAAAGATTAACGACTATTTCTCTTCCAAAATTACCGGTGGGAGCCCCAACCGCCACCAACACGGTGGTGCCAAAAGCCCTTCTCCTCACCCCGCGATTAAGCCCATCGTAAGTTATAGATTTACGGAGATGTTTATCGGGAAAGAGGATAATAACAACAGGTGTAAAGGAAAATAAATGATGTATTAATAATGTGTTGTTTTTATAGTTTCCTGCTAGTCCTCAGAATGTAAGTAGCTCAACAACCATTATCGATAGAAATGCAGCCCTTAATAGCGATCGAAGCGTAAGTACATTTGAAATCCGTTTGCAGAGCATTCTGAGCAGATTATGATAAGCATTTGACTATTTATGGAATTACAGGTAGCCCGTCTCGGAGGTCCTAACGAGCCTTTACCTGTTGTCTCCTCATCCTCAACGAATAGCCTTCTTCAGAGTGTCGACCAGGAGACCACACTTAGTTGTGCGATAGCCGTAGCGAATTCACTTCATAAAGCAGTACAGACTGAACTCACGGGTGTAAGACTGGCGGAGACAGAGGCGCAAGCCACATCCGACTTGGAAATGCGCGACTCGAGAATAGAAGAGCTGAACCGATCTTCGGACGACCTTCGCCAGCAACTGACGAACCAACAAAGGGTGATTGAGCAGCAAAAGGCTCACATCAACAAATGTATTGACGTGGTGAAGAAACTCCTAATTGAAAAGTCGACCATTGAGAGAAAAGAGGCTCGCCAGCGTTGCATGCAAAATAGACTGAAACTGGGCCAATTCGTAACGCAAAGGGTGGGTGCTACGTTTCAAGAGAATTGGACTGATGGCTACGCCTTTCAAGAGCTCACTAGACGACAAGAAGAAATCTCGAATGAGAAGGAAGACATTGATCGACAGAGAAAACTCCTCGGCAAGCGAAGACCCACCATGACTGAGGGTCAGGGGAGGAAAGGTCGCGGGGTAGTCAATGGAACATCAGATGGTTTCGCAAAGCCAGAGGCTGTCAGGGAAATGACGTGGCAGGAATACTATGAGACTGACGAAATCTATAAAGT
The DNA here is from genome assembly GCA_027743935.1 of Sinodicranocentrus sp. ZH6. Lineage (NCBI taxonomy): Eukaryota > Metazoa > Arthropoda > Collembola > Entomobryomorpha > Entomobryidae > Sinodicranocentrus > Sinodicranocentrus sp. ZH6. Next base: position 13,907 of record JAHZNA010000962.1, on the reverse strand, counting down.
AAGCGTCCAGGAGAATTTCCTGGTTCAATGTGTTAAGTGTGAAGTGAACAAGTGCATAATTAATTTGCCTTTGTGTGCCCTTTTTAACAGCTAAGACAAAATGCTCTGAAGAAGGAAGACGCAGACCTGCAATTAGAAATGGAAAAGCTGGAACGAGAAAGGAATCTGCATATTCGAGAGTTGAAAAGGATATTAAACGAGGACCAGTCGAGGTTCAATAATCACACGGTGCTAAATGATAGGTACCTTTTACTCATGTTGTTGGGGAAGGGAGGCTTCTCCGAAGTTCATAAGGTATGTGAATCATATTTTCACTTCATATTCCACTATAAAATTAGCAAAGATGATGATAAAAATGCTCCAGATTAAGATGTTGGTAGCTTTTCAAGACGGGACTGATTTAAGAATTCGACAGAGATCATATGCAACAGCGTTTATGAGCTGACATGACATTTGTTTGAATTGATGCATTTTTGTATCTTCGTAGGCGTTCGATTTGAAGGAGCAGCGGTACGTGGCTTGTAAAGTACATCAATTGAATAAAGATTGGAAGGACGACAAGAAAGCCAACTACATCAAGTGGGTTCCCCTAATAATGCTGACGTTTCACTTATTGATTTATAAGGAATCTCTCATTTATCGTTATATTTTGATATTCTACTTTTTAGACATGCCTTAAGGGAGTATAATATTCATAAGCAGCTTGACCATCCTCGAGTGGTGAAATTGTATGACGTGTTCGAAATAGACGCAAACTCGTTTTGTACCGTACTCGAATATTGTGACGGTCATGACCTAGACTTCTATTTGAAGCAGCATAAAACAATCCCGGAGAGAGAAGCAAGATCAGTGATTATGCAAGTTGTATCAGCTCTTAAATACCTCAATGAAATCAAACCACCTATAATTCATTATGACTTGAAGCCAGGTAGATTTGGGATCTATTTATTTAAAAGAAGGAGTTTATTATTCATCTGCTCATCTCTAGGAAAACTTACCATGTCGTTGCTAATATTTACAGGCAATATATTGCTGACTGAAGGTAATGTTTGTGGGGAGATAAAAATCACCGATTTTGGGCTTAGTAAAGTCATGGATGAAGACAATTACAATCCAGAGCATGGAATGGATCTTACCTCACAAGGAGCTGGTACCTACTGGTAAGACTTTTTATTCTCTTCTGAAAGTACCTAAATATGTTCAATTCCTTACCACATTCGTCGTCTCGTTTCTTGTAGGTATCTGCCCCCTGAATGTTTTGTAGTAGGAAAGACGCCGCCAAAAATATCGTCCAAAGTTGATGTGTGGAGCGTGGGAGTTATTTTTTACCAGTGCCTGTACGGGAAAAAGGTATGTGTCCCGTCCCTTTTATTAGGCCAACTTTAATGATATAAAAATATCTGTCAGCTACAATTGTTTTTTTGCATAATTTGTTTAGCCCTTTGGACATAATCAAAGCCAGGCGACAATCCTGGAAGAGAACACCATTCTCAAAGCAACCGAAGTCCAGTTTCCTAATAAGCCTACGGTGTCTACCGAAGCTAAGGTAAGTTGCAATGTCATATTGTTATTTGTGCTGTTGCAGTGACCTTGTAGCTAATTAATATGGGGATTTTGCAGCAACTGATTCGCCAGTGTCTGGCTTACCGAAAGGAGGACAGACTGGATGTGATGCTGTTGGCTAGAAGCGAATATCTTCAGCCACCCATTCCAAGGCACGCCCGTCAAAATGCTGCCGCTGCAGCAGCAGCTGCCGCATCACATGTAGGCTCTACGTCTAGCTCACAGTCTCACAGTCAGCAGCCGACCACTCCTACAGGTAAGACAAGAAGGAAAATCAAGTAATGAAGCAATGCATGTTAAAAGGCGGGGTTGAATTTCACTCCATGTATTTGATTTTCGTAGGAAACAATCCCGGTTTCCCGCAAACTTTCCTGTCCGGCATGAACGCCTCCAGCTCATCGTAGCAGACTACTTGTGCCAGCACTAGCAGTATTAAAGCAAGACGGAGCAAAGCCCAAGCCAAGCACGGTGACAGTGACGTTGGGAGAGGTCGTCGGAGACGAAATCATCGTCCCGTAGTTGTTGTCACGCGTCGTGCTCATTCCTTGTCATCTGTGGATAGCAAAAATCTCGGGAACCAGTCAACCACCAATTCCATTTGTGTATTACAACAAAGCAATCCCATTCTCATGCAGTTGTTGTCATCCAACGTATGAAAAATCGAATTTTCCACCAATGGAGTCAAATTATCTCTCACCATCCCGAGAATGCCAGACCCGGGAAACCTTGGCTTGCCTCCGAGCCTCTACTGTTGGGACTTGTTAAATGACGTATAAAACTGTGGACAATTTTTTGATCACAGAGCGCAAGTTTGTTAGCCACTATTGACTATTATCGTTTTGAATGAGCCTCAAATCGTTGCGGACAGTTGTTGGCAGTTATTTTTTCTCTCGTTGAATGTCGCCGAGGGTGGATTTGACAAAATAATCCAGAATGAAGAGAATGTAAAGTGCACACTGTTTTTTTATCATGATATTGTATAATGTACATATAGAGAGCCGTGATTTTAATGCAGAAGGTGTTTGATTTACTTTTGTGTTACATATTTGCTGATTGGGTATTATTATATATTTGCGTGCATGACTCTTTATATAAGTGTGAGCACGTTTCGCGAGGAGTGTGCGTGAACCATATTATTATGTAGTGAATGTTGTATATTATTGAGAAAATGTACGTCTCTGTAGAAAACATGAGGTTAGGGTAACTAAAACTACGATATTAGGGAAACTTATACGTAAACTACAACTAATGTTGCTATTACACTCTATAGAAATATCACTAATGTACGTACGAAATGATGATAAGGAGAAATTCAAGAAGAGAGAATGATCACTTGAATTATAAACCTTGTGTCTTCTGCATACATAACATAAATAGCCATTTATAATTACAATTGTGAAACACACTCACTCGACATAGCCCAGAGTGAGTTTTCCGTGTTGTTCTTTTCAACAAGGGTAGAATTGTTAAGAGATTGGGTTTCGATTACCAAGCCCATTTCTACCATGAAGACTTTACTGTTTACAATTTTCGAATCGGTGGTCTCCTCTCGCTGTAATCGTTTTTAGAATTTTAAGAAGATCCATTTTTCTGATTAAGAAAATGTTCGCAAGTAGAGTGTAAACAATAACGTATGCATCACCATTGTACCACCATTTGTTCTGAGAACGTCACCACATAATATTTACGTGAGAACGGCATAAAGTGTTATTATGCATATTAGAGTTAAAAATATTATTCAAAATGGAGAAAACCGAATCCAAATTACGTGAAATAAAAACCATTGTTATTATTATTGTACTACTATATAATCTATATATGAACACTGTAACATTTTGATTGAGGACAGAGAACAGCAACCATTGTTCTATTAATATTGCTACTATATATTATAATTATTATAATGATTAAAAGCTAGATTATTATTATACAATAAAAGAATATACTGCGTCACTGAGCTCTCCCAAATGTCGGATTTTGGGTGCCGGTGAAAGAATCACTCATAAATATGTTTAAAATCCTGTTTGCCTCCATGTTTATTTTACTGGAAGGTGATGCCAAAGAAATAATTGAGTTAAGATCGAATTTTTTTGTAGACAAAAAGAAGGAATTTTTATTCATGTATAAAAATGTTTTTGCGGATAACATTCGTTTGCACGGTTTATTTTTCGTGATGGACGCAGATACAGGGAGGAGGAAGTTAAGAGTATTTGTAACACTCTTTCTTTTGATGAATACAATAATGCGAACTTTTGCAACAAACAGTACAGGATGTTACCACGAAAAGAATATATAATATTATATAAATTGATAAAATGATTTATCAGTGCAGGGAAATAACTAGTGAGCACTTTCCTTTTAACTTTAACATAAAATTAACTCAAATTATCATTTACCCAAAATATAATGTACACAAGTAAGAGATAATCTGCAAGGAGTTATTCACACCCAGTAAAACTGTACCCAGAAAGACAGAGACAGACAGACCCTGTGGAAGAGAATATAGTCCTGATTCCAACTGACTAGACTCTTAACAAACACAAGTTGTTTAACTATATTCACAAACATTTCCAAAACTCATCATACACAGCTCATAATTTTTTTATATTTTTTCTCAGCTCAATCTTTCCCTTAGATTTAAAGGCATTCTTCATTGCACCATATTTTTATTTACATTCGTTCGGCTCATTCGTTTTCATAGATTTTAGCAAGTTTATTTAAAATAATTATGGGGGAAAACTGCTTAACTAATAAAATGCGGAGTAAATGAAGAAATAGGAATAGGAGAAATTACAAAGAAAATCCCAAGAACTTATTACATTGAGTACAAAAATACTTATAATATTTTTTTTCTTATTTACATCTTTTTCAGCGCTTGATTTTCCACCGTTGGCAGGATAAAGACGAGAAAGGCGTTTGCCGTTTGCTGCGACGTGATTGAAAACCTGGACGGAACCCCGGAAGATTTGCACTATTTCGTCTAAATATCAATTTCTTAAGCTATTTTTTGCATCATTAAATGTACCACAATACGATATTATTTGTTTGCTCTGTATATTTTATAATTATTAACATATATAATGCGGAGGAAAAGTAGTTGTTTCTGATATGTACATGAGTGAGGTAACTTTTTTTTCTCATAAAAGTAAAACAAATGGAGATATTGTTTAATTAAGAGTCGACATTCAATTGATCTTGATTGTCATCCGACTCCTCGGTTGAAGGGGGCTCTTCCGATGTCGTTCTTGCGGTGGAAGATGGGGGTGAAGGTGAGTTGGCAGATTGCTTTTGAAGCCCCATTCTCGCTCGTTTCTTTGGATTATATTGAAAACATGGAGGATCATTATTAGGGACAGCAGACTCGCTGGATTTTTTTGATGAAGGTGGGATTTCTGGGGAGGAGCTGGAACTACTACTTCGATTGCTTCGTTTGGAAAGGGAGGAAGAGGATGAGGGGGAAACGCTGCTTTCTCTTGTACGTCTTGTACGGGAGCTAGTTGTAAGATCTTGTCCCATGTCTTCGATTTCCCCGTCCCCTCCATTGCTACTCATACTACTACTGTTTTCCACCTCATCCTCGTCGTCCTCTTCTTCGTCAATTTCCTCTACGTCTACTTCAATGTCCTCATCTTCGTCGCCACAATCTTCCTCTCCGGCTTCGACATTGTTGTTATTGTCGTCTTCCAGTTTAATCTTCTTCAAGATTTCCGTTCCAGGATCTGAACTGGAGTCAGAGTGAGAACCTGGCGGTGTTGTAATTCCGGCTAGGGAGTGAACCTCTCCGAAAGAGGTTTTAGGTTCCATTTTACCTCCCCTATAGTTGGCTTGTTGCTGTTGCTGATGACGTTGGAGGGAACGAATGGTAGAGGGAGCGAGGCTGATTCTGTTGTTGTTGAGCAAGGTATGAACATTTCCATCGTGTTTTCTCAAGTGTCTGTCGAGATTCGTTTGTTGACCAAACGCTCTATCACACAAGGGGCAGCGGAAGGGTCGCTCTTTGTGGTGAATGTTGCGTACGTGTCGCTGCAAGTTTGACGAGATGGAGAAAGACCTTTCACAATAGCGACAGCGATATGGCTGCTCCCCCGTATGGGTTCGCAAATGCCTGGTCAAATTCGCTGAACGAGGGAATACCTTTCCACAGTATTTGCAGGCGTAGCGGTCTCGTGATTTTTGACCTGGTCCGTTTGGCCCACCTCCATTTGCACGACCTGTTGGATTGAGATACACAAAATTAATAAAATTGAAATAAATCGAACTTAAGAAAGATATAAAAAAATCGTAGAATTCGTACCGACAACTTCGTGATATTGTCTTTGAAGTAAAGGAGATGATCCCATTGACGGTGGGAATGGAAATGTTGGACCTCTATTAGCTCCATTTGCAGCATGAGGATGTAACAAATTAGGGGGGAGAGGGTGTCGTGCATACAACAACGGTGGGAATCCCGGTGGGTGACCCCTAAATTGCATCTGCTGCTGTGGTGGAGGTTGAGATTTATTCTCTAGTTGGGCTTGAGGGTGTTGCGTAGGTGGATGTGGGGATGATGGAACTTGCTGAAGATGTTGAGGTGAGGTAGACTGATGATGTGGCTCAGGGCTTGACACCACATTTTGATTTTCATCCACTCTCTTTTTCCGCCTCACTGTGAGGTCCAAAGGCTGATCCCTCTCTCCTGTTTTCGGCGTCTTGGCACTTAGCGCCGCTGCAGCTGCCTCGATATCGTCGTCATGATGGTGTCTGTGATTTTGGTGGTGATGTTGCTGAGTATACCGCCTTGAGAGGTCAAAAGGCATGAGCAAATCGGAATTGGATGAGGTAGATGAAGCTGACGATGAACTGGAAGCCGTGCTCACTGATCCCTTGGCACTTATCGGCAACTGGGCTTCGTGATGGTGGTGATGATGGTGGTTGGCTCCACCTCCGCTCAAGGCGCTCATGAACATTCCACTGGGAAAAGCACTCCCGATTGTTGGTGCAGGCTCTCCAACAGCAAGAGACATTTGACGAAGAAGTCCTCCCGGATGATAAATCCCTCCAGCTTTGGCTCCGCTTGAAGCGTTCAATAAACTGGAAAACGAGGACGAGTTATGGTCATGTTGATGATGGTGGTTCATTCCGGAAGAAACAGAAAGCAAACTTGAGCTTGTCCCTCCAGGCATTCGGCGGTGCAAAGAAGATTCCTTTTCCCGGAGATCCAACAGTCCAGGAGGATAAACTAGAGGTAGCCACTCAAGGGCACTCATTTCGCATTCTAGGGTTATTCCAAAAAATAAAAAATAAGTTATTCTACTAGTCGGATCAAATTCCTTAAAGGTTAAAAAATAGTCGACGTCGACCAATTACAATTGTACTCGACACTATTCAGATTTATTGCCCAGTTTACAATGTTATGTCATCGTTTCGAATTAACAACCAACATATATCACGATCATTTATTCCCACGTTGATGAAGCGACTCATTTGACCTATATTCATGGTGCGTAAAACGGCATACAATTTTCACATCAAAGAGTGCACATCCCTCCAAGTGATTGTGAGTGAAAATGAAAAACAGATTGTACTCGCATCTTTTTTTTGTTGTCAACATGTCTCCTCTGATTCGTGACATCATCACCTCCAACTCTGAGTGACAATGCTCACGAAAAAGAAGAAGAGGAGCAGAGAAGGATGACAAAACTGCGTGGTTCTTTCTCAAAAGATTATGCAATTTCGAGAATCTGTCGCGACTTTTTTTTTCGTATTCTTGGCTGCATAATTTCCACAGTGCGACTCCCCCAATCTGGGGAAACAGGAGATGTGCTCAATCAAACAAAAAAGGATGCCTACTGCGAAGTTGTGTGTTTTTTCATCCGAGGATATATTTATACATATAGCTCAATGCGTAATGCGTAAACAATCAAGTCCAACAATGAAATAAAAAATGAGACAGTCGTCGTGAGAAATACAAAAGATGACATCGATACGCTTCAAAATCGTTGTCACATCTCACAGTCGAGGATAGCATTTCGAGTTGGTATTCACTCCTGGCATTGCTTTTCAGGCCAAGGAAGATTCCATGAAGGTCTGAAAATTCGAGTTGAAAAAAACGGAACCTTATTCTTTCCTCCGGAGCGGAGCCTTCTTCCCTAAACAAATCCTTTTCATTATCCTCCTCCAATGTATTTTACCCATGACTAAATTTGTATTTATTCAAATGCCCACTTTGTTTCCCACCGCAGATGTAAGACAACCACAATTGATGAAATGGCAGCGTGTAAAAACGATTGTTTATTTTCCCCCTGCGCCTCATTCGCAGTTCACAGCGTCACGGTCCTGACTTGATTTTTCAGGGTTGTGCCCGTGATCACTTTACCTCAGTTGAATACATATATCCCTTTTGTCAAAAATTTTAGGCGGAAATGATGCCCCCTCTGAGAGGAACCCCATCTCTCATCTCAGCTCTACCACAAAACAATAATCGGTAACCTTTAGCAGCTCCCTATTCAACTTTGACAAAAGCTACTCAATCAATGCTCATTGACGCCAGAGTCAAAAGATACAAAATTATCGCAAGTATTATTTATGTGGATTTTGTTTAAAATGAGTGTTCTCCTTGGCCTACAAGGTTTTCTCGAGAAATAGCTCCACTTTTGTTGCTTGCAAAAGATTTTTTTCTAAGCAAAAATCACAAACCACTTGTTTCCCATTCATCCTTATAAATCTCTTTCCATCCGCAAAACGCATTAGGTCTGTTGTCTCCTTAAAAGAGTATCATTGTCAAAAGATGTAATATATACCTATTACACAATAAACATATAAGGATGAAGAGAGTGTGAATAGCTTCCGTGGTTTTCTTTCATGAGATGATAACTCCAACGACAAATGACTTGATGACTTCTCAATTTACTGTAAACCTCGATTATCCCTCAAAAAACCATCATCGTCATCATCCCAAAAATTGAGAGTCCCTCGAGAAAAAAAACTTGTATTCTCAATAGGAACCAGTTGCACGGTCCTTAATCCAAGTACAAAAGACAAAAGTGATCAAATGATTAAACCATATCGAAGGGAATCCTTGGCTTATCTTTCATTCTCTCTCTCTCTCTTGATGAAAAAAATCACCGTTCTCCATTTCCCTCTCATTATTATACAGAGTATCCCCACATAACATTATATTTTTGTCGTTGAGCTTTATTTCATTTTGAATATAAAAAAATCCAATTTTCATCATCATGTAACCCAACCTGTGTGCAACAAGTGAGCAAGTCATGATGATACAAAAAATGAGTATTTTCTTACGCTCCGTACGTGCATGCATGTGCGAGCTCCACAAGGCAATTAAACTTTCACTCTTGATATTTAACTCGCTCTATCGCTGAGCGCTTTTGCTCTCCCACAAAAATGGCAAAAATTGTTCGCCTGCATAAGTGTGTGTAATAACGAGTAACAATCCTTCTACATGTAATCCCTTTCTTACAGCATCTCTACAAAAGATATTACTCTCATCAAGAGAACAAAAGAGTGGAGTGTGTGGTGTGTTACAGAAAACGAGATAGCTTTTTTCCCATCTTTTCATGTGCGGTCCTCTTGTCGTTATTTCTCTTTTGCAATAGGGAGGACTATCTTTCCCCCTCTTTTGTCGCTTACTTCATCTGGTCATCCTCATCTGGCTAAATGTGTATTTCTTGTCATGCATGAGACACTCATCGACAAACTCGAGGAGAGTTTGATTTTCGTATTTAAAAAAAATGTCTCTCTCTCTCTCTCAAAAAAGTTTTTGATCAGTGAAGCAGAAAATGTGACGGTGTAAATGATGCATGTGATCACATTAAAAAATCCCTTTTATATCCGCAATCTCGCAATAAAATGTATTGCGATGGAGGGTATATCATCGAGATTAAATTTTTTTTCTTGGATATATCCACAAAGATATGTATAAAAAAACTGTTTCATTGCAGATACAGATCCTTCATTGCATCCCTTTCTTTTTCTTGTTGTGCAAGTCCCGTCTTAAAATTCAACATTCTTCTCTATCGGCGCAGCCAGCCCAGCCCAAAAAATGTATTATGAATTGAGCAACCAGATATAGGAAAAAAACGATGATTGAGAGAAGAAGATGAAAAAAGTGGTTTTTGTTGCAAGAGAAAGGCTATATAATACCACAACTCACGTAGACTCATGTAATGTAAAATGTGTAAGCTTTGATGAAAAAAAAATCTACTTTAACGTAACATTTTTCTAAATAGTTGCAGTTTGACTATAACAGTAGAACATTAAAGTAACAAGGAAGGATGTTTTTCTTTGTTGGTCTAGAGAGGCTTTCCATTTCGTTAAATAATCATTTGAGAAAAATCGAGTGCACTTTTATGAGTAGGGCTGTGGCTGAGAAGATAGGAAAAAACGAGATCTCCTCAGGTTATAGAGAGGAGTGACGTTTATCATGTTATATAAATTGCTTATCGATTCTCTCTCATCAGAACAAAATGCATCTTTGAAACATCATCAATCTAATCATCATTCCCTCATTCTTTTCTCTTGTTGGACGCTGCAACCTCACTAAAGAATGTTTAACCTGGTCTTGTAAACAGGGGAGATGAGAAGAATGAAAACAAGAAGGAAAAAAATGGTTGCAACTTGAAAAATGCAATTAACTGTAAAATATATACTGAGCATCTTATCCATATTAGAAGAAAATTGACCAAGGTGGAAAATCTACGTGCTCAATTTCCATTCCATAGGCAAGGACTTTTTTTTCTCAATACAAATTGAAAATATTTTTCTTTGTCCATAAAAGCGATACCAAAGATTTGAAGACAAAAAATCAATATATGTCAACATAATCGTCTTTCCTTTGTTGCTTATTTTACTACAGAAATTGGCTAATTATATAACAGCTCGTGCAACATATAGGCTCATCGAGATGGATGGATTGATAGGAAAAAAATGAATGAAAACGAACGGATTTTTTACTACGCATATTGTTGTGGTTTTTCAATGATTAGGATTATTGACTCATGCATCCCATATATTCCTCTTAGAAAATGAGGCAAGACAAGTTAAACAAAGTGGAAGAAGTGCGACAAAGTCTGGTAAAAAAATCCTTTGTTTTTTTCTCTCTCATCCACTTTTTTCGCAATACCGCCATCGCCCCTTTTTTGAAGGCTTTAAGGGTCTTCTCACATTTTTTCTCTCGTGATTACCTCGCGGATAGAGAGGGATCTTGTGAAAGAGAGTCTTTTTTTATCTAGCTAATTACACTGAAACAAATGGTCGGAGAGGGCGGTGCGGTGGCAGCATCCGATATGGATGACGATCATCATGATCACCACCACCACGTGACACGACCGAGGAGGAGGAACGACGATAAAAAGTCGTGTGGAGCCCTGAAGCACTTTATGCATTTTGTCTTTTTAAAGTACCCACCATCATATTCACCACATCAAGTGCCTATTACAATCTATAAATATGAAGCAATCCTGAATGAGAGATCAGCAAAGAAAAAAAATGGATCGAAATAATAATAAAAAACACAAGACTCAAGTTGCGGTTTAAGGCTTGGCTTGTGCCCGAGTCGTGACTCACCTATTTCCATCTCGAAACAATAATGAACCTCTCTATTGCGCGAGAGCGGAGAGTGATACACTTGTTATCTCCTTTGGAAAAACATGACTTTTATAAGAAGCCCGTTCACAAAATACGCGATATACATGTATATATTCCATCATCATCTAATCAACGAGAACGTCAAAGAAAATCACTTTTTTTTCGAGAAATGTTTATAAACACTTGTAAATTGGCTAAATAGCCTTTTCCCAACTTCACCTGCATTTCAATTCCCTTCATTATATGCATAAAAAATGCATGCATGTGTGTGTCCATCCGCTATACTGAATAAAGATTGGCTCGAATACAGATCCATTCATCATCTCTTGTTGCAATACTTCCTCATCCGATACAATCAATACACTTGTGTGGATTCACAACTCGTTTAATTATCGGTACACACCTAGCTCCATTTTTTCTTGAGATTTTAACAATAAAAAATGCTTCATCTGAGTGAAGGGTCTTTTAGGATATTTTTGCAAGTAGTGTCCTTCCATCCCCTGTGCAGACACAGGATGACAAAGCAGAGGTTACACTTTTCTCGACAAGGCTTGGTATTTTAGTGGAAAATTCCTATTTTCTGTCACAGTCAACACGAAGCTCGAGTAAAAAGGAGCAAGCTGATTAAGAGCGTGATGGACGGTGTTAAAACCACTTGAGAGACTTGTTTCGTTGTGGTCGCTGGTGTGACAATGATGATGACGAGGATATACGATGACATAACGAGTTTTCCTATTCTTTTGCCCCTGTTCCGCTTGTATCGTTGTCGACAGAGAGACGAAGAAAAATAATTAAAAACAGTGTCTCTGAATGGCGAAACTGTCGCAAAAATGGAAAGTCCTTTTTAAAATCCGCATAGCATGGAGTTGGCTGAGCTCGAGGAAAAAAATAATTTCGTGGATTAACCACGCTATTAGCTAATTTAGGCGTAAACATCTCTACCGACCGAGATAATATAATCCTTGAGCGTCCTTGCGTAATCATTTCATTCCACTTTTTCAAATGGCAAAGCATTCACCTGCTTTCATTCTCGAAAATACGAGCAGTCTCACGAGTTGAAAGATGAAAAGGAAAAGAATGGATAGAAAGCACAGAGTTTAAAAAAAAATAACAAAACGAGACTTTTTTAAAATTATATTCTTCAATAAATTGAGAAGCGCTTGGGTGGTGGAAGACTAATTAATTAAGGAATGTTCTATTGTACACAAATATCCATATCAATGGGTGAGTTTGCTCTAGATAATTATTATGACATACACCTATCACGGGGCAAGTTGAGACATGGTCAAAAAGGGATATTTCTTGTTTTTTCATGATGCAATCTTCTCCACTCAGTTTTTCCATATGGGATAATGATTGAGGTAAGCAACCAGCTCATTAAAGTCTTACGATAGTTTCCCAATTAAGAGAACAAGGCGAAGAAGATAGAGTGATGATTGGTTCAATAGTTTGCCTACTTTTTATAGATTATAACGGTTAATAATGGTGGAGGTGTAAGGGAAACATGAAATTGGTCAAGAATTTAAAAGAAGAAAAATTTATGGTGATGTGTGTGTGTAAAGTGTAAACTACTTGAAGAAATGACTAGGTTAGTAGTGCCAACAATGGGGAGAATATATCTGCGTAGAAATGTATTGATCTCGAAAATTATATGGATTTAGCGACAACTGTCTATCAACTTGAAAGAAATTGGTTAAAGCAATAAGGTGGACACTTTTTGTCAACTCCACTTGACAAGGAACATCTGCCGCCTCGTCTCAAATCGATTTCGACTCGCTCCTTTAAATGCCTCGTTTAGCTCCAAATATGGGCGGAAAATCTCTCGTCCTCAGGTATTATCACCCATGTTCACCATTTTTTACTCACTTTTTTAAAGAAGCATTGCAAGAGGAGGACGAAGAGAAAAAAATGACAATAAAGTCTTCTCAAGATAAAAAAAAAGTTGACGAAATAATCCTCTTAAATAATATAATACGAGGCAGACAGTTGTCTCTTCCATCTTCAAATGAAAATGTCTAAATTACTCAAGACTATATAATTTTTTTTTCCAATGGCAGAAATTAGAGCAAGAGTTGAAAATAATAAGAACCAGTCCGGCTTTTCACAAAGTTTTGTCGCAGCTTCTTAATTAGATGTAAATGAGCCCAGTCACTCTGCAAGAGGTAGACAGTTTAATTTACGACAATCATAGATCATCTCCATCAACCCTTGAGTGAATCTCATCCGACAATTTGAGAGAAAAAAATACAAAAGTATATTCTCTCAGAGTTGATCTTGATCTTGCAAGATCAGGGAAGAAAATAGGATTTTTCGATGCTCCAAGGTGTCCACACCTTTACTCTAACGCCGGTTTTATGCTTGGTTGGTTGGTCACTTCACCCTCACTTCTCCTTAACTGTCCTCTACTCTGCTAGAATATATACTTCACTCTTTGTTAACGCAAGCTTCTCTTCCAAAATCCCTCGAGGGAAGCATATATGTGTACACACAGCTGCTATGTTGTGCTGCGTGCTTCACTCATCCAAAGTTGACTCTGTCTCAACTTTGCTGCGAGCAACGAAAAGTGAAGAGACGAGCAAGTGACGCACTAGTATACACTCTGCTTGAGCGAGTGCAATAATGCGAATAATAATGGTCACTCGAGTGACGTCACACGTAGAGGGCGGTTAAGTGAAGGTGACGTGAGGTATATATCAATTCACTCGTCATTTCGTTGGAGTAAGCACGAGTGAGAGTGAGGTATAAAACCGGCGTAAGGA